>BQNB010084900.1:0-28623 GCA_026074375.1 Tanacetum coccineum
ACGCACTTTTCACTTGTTTTCAATTATATTCAAAGCTTCTCTAGTAGTCTTACTTAACAAATTACCACCCGCCGCGGCATTAAAGGAGTCTTGTTCATTCTCGGTTAAGCCATTATAAAAGGTATCAACCTGAGTTAACTCTGAAAATCCATGGTGAGGGCAAGATCTAAGGATACCCTTAAAACTTTCCCACGCTTCACTAAAAGATTCATCGAATTCTTGTGAAAAACGAGAAATTTTGTTCTTAAGGTGAGTGGTCTTTGAAGGGGGAAAAAATTGGTTAACGAACTTGGTAACGAGATCATCCCAAGTCAAAATTGAATTCGGGGGTTCTTTCTCGTACCAAGTTTTAGCAGCTCCCTCGAGCGAATAAGGAAACATCATGAGCTTAATCACATCATTAGGCACATTCCTAAATCGTAAGGTCGAAGTAATTCTTTTGAAACTATTAATATGAGCATGAGGATTTTCATTTTCTAAACCATGAAACGGGTTCGCTTGAACCAATTGAAGCAAATTAGTTTTGATCTCGAAGTGATCGGCATTGATTTCGGGTAAAACAATAGCCTCTCCGTAACCCTCGGTGGGTGCACGGAGTAATTCCTCCATAGTTTGATCCGCCATCGCAACTATGGTTGGTCCGGGAATTGGCTCTTCTAAATTACAAGGTTCAACAACAACCGGAAGGGTTTGTTGTTGTTGACGACGGTTACGGTTACGAGTTTGCGAGCGAGTGCGCATGCACTTAAAAAGAGAAAATCAAAAAGGAAAAATCTAAAATTAAAAGAAAAATTTTACACTAATTTTTTCTTGAATTTTTAATTTTTTATTCACAACAAATTTTAACAGTTACACGACGAGACTTAAACCAGATACTCAACTACTTCACGGTAGCTCTTAAAAATTGCTTTTTAAGGTGAGCCGTATTTCGTAGAGACACAAATGACAAGTGTTAAATCTTTGGTTCAATTTAGGAACTTTTCAAGTTCACTCAATGGAAGGTATTATATGTTGGTGTTCGATTACCAACTTTGTTTATTTAATTTCTTTTTTAAAGGAAATTTTTTTATATTTTTGATTTTTTTATATGTTTTTTTATATATGATAGCTATATTAGAAAGAAAAGAAAAATATATTTTTTTTTATATTTTATGATTTTTTTTGGATTTTTTTGAAATTTTTTAACAAAAATGAAACTTTCGAGGACGAAAGGATCTTCAAATCTTATCAACAAACACAAAACGAGAGATTCGTTAACTCAAATCCCCGGCAACGGCGCCAAAAATTTGATACGCTATATATATATAATATAATATACGTATGTTTACCGGAAAGTATGATTTCCCGGGTCGTTTTCCCAACGATTTGAGAAATTGAAACCTCGCTAGATATTGGATACTGATTTGAATGGGTTCAAAGATTGATTGTTTTTTTTATAACTACTAATTTAAAACAAGCAATTAAAAACAATTAAAACACTTAACAAATTACGGGAATCGAATAAAACGCGACAATTAAGCTAGCCAATAAGTCCTAAAAATGCAAACTAATTTTCTAAACCTAAATAAGTATAAAAGAAAATTTTAAGAAAAAGGAAAATATTTTTTTGATTATTTTTTTTTGAATTTAATATGAATTAAAAAACTATTTAAAACTAAATAAATCCTAAAAAATATAAAAATCAGAAAATAATTGAAATTATATTTTTCCTAGGTAAAATAAGTAAAAAGAAAATTTTAGAAAAAAAAGAATTATTATTTTTGGCTTTTTAGATTTAAAGATATGATTTCTCTAAAATTTAAACTAATTAAAAACTTTTAAAAATAATAAAACTATTAAAGATAAAATCCTACAAATTTTATAAAAATTATACTAAATAAAGAAAATATGCAAAAAATTTTATAAAAAATAAAAGCCCTATTTTAACTTTTTATTTTTAAAACCCTTAATTAATCTAATTAAAAGCTAAACCTAATTGCTAATTTAACTATTAAAATTAATTAAACTAAACTATTTAACTAACTGGACTAAAACTATGCAAATCCCTAAGGACTAATAGGAAAGCTAACTAACAAAATCCAGTAGGGGACTAATCATTCTAGAAACTTTAAAGTTTCAGTTCCTACCCTGAGGCTAACCCCCGACTACAAACTCAATCCAAATAAAGCACTTAAAAATAAGTTGAGAACTAAAGTGCTATTAAATTAAAAAACTATAAAATCAAAGTGGGATTAAGCTGGTGTGAGGAAACTTTAACAAAAGCACAATAAGCTAAAAACCATTAATAAGCTCTAAAAGATCTTATTTATAAGCTGTCCTCAGAAAGTTGGTGTTTGACTTGTTTTTACTTTAAAAAGCTATATGCAAGTTCAATTTAGCTCAATTTTTAAAAAGGAAGGTCGTTTAGATAGATTATAGTTGATTGGCTAAAAAAATGAAAGAAATAGAGCTATGATACTCTTTTAAGCTACTAAAATGATCATAAAACAAGCAACTCACAGGTTTAAGTCACTATGAACAAAAACAATTAAGCTCAAAAGCTCTTAGGCCAATTTTGACTATCATGCTTTTGCATCTAGAAAAAACAATTACATGAGCTATAACAATTAAGTATTAAAACAGTTATTTCCACTAAGAAATCTAAAATTTAATCACAAGACTTTTACCCTACTATTTTTGGTTTTTCAGGTTTTTTTAATGACTTTTAATCTAAATTGTACTATAGGTACTATTGGGAATGGAAAAATTAGCCCATAATTATATTAAGTTATTTCTAAACTTATTATTACTAGAAAATTAAGCTCCTAACTCCTACAAATGCTTGCTTAAAATGAAGCCTTAAAAAAACAGCTTACATACTCAGCATATGCTGAGTATGCAAATCAGTATGTGCTGATGCACTTGGTAAAATGCAATAACTCAAAGTGCATATATCCTTGAGGGATAACCTGCACTTAGACACACACCTTGAGTGTTAATGAACACAAAGCAAGCAATGTCTAAGCCTTAAGGGCTTAGGATTGAATAATCACAAACAAGAAGCAAGGGACAAAGTATCCTCGTGCAGAATCAAGAAATATAAGTTCTAATTTGTTGTAAAAGGAAAACTAAACTTTAAAATCTTTTGAAAACTTAATTATTTAAGATAACTTAGCTGAACATAATGAGAACTCCTAGCTACTTTGACTTTATAAGGTCAAACTCTAATGCCAAACATCATTAAGATTATTGACAGGATTTAAAAAGCTTCATAAAATGAAATCTATTTATCAAGAGCTAACACAGTGATTTTTTTAGCTTATAACAAAACCTAATTAACTCTCTAATTAACAAACTAAAATAAGCAATAATCTAAGATTTTAACTAATTTTCTACTATGTTTGGTTTTTTTAGACTTATATGTCAAATTCATATTAGAACTTATGATCTAGACTAAAAAAAATTCAAAAAAAATGAACAATAGGGTCTATTAGCTAAATGATCTACAAATAAGCACTAATAAGCATAATAACTTTAATAAGAAAATAAGCAGATTAGGAATAAATCAATAAGATAACTATCTAAGCTAAAAGCAAGGGGAAAATAAAGATGGGACTTATTATCTCTAGGAAAAAGAGGTCCTATTGAAAGGCAGCTACAAGCTCTCCTAGCTTATAAATAAGCTAGGAGTTAAGTCCATAGAGATCCTTCCCTTACTAATCTCTCTTCCAAATAAGCTCATGAAGTTCAAATCTAAAGGCGTGACACAATAGAACTTAAGCTGATTTATTGAATTTAAGTATGATTAAGACAATTTTAAGCTCAAACCTAAGCTTATAGACTTAAGTGAGCTATAAGAGCTTATTGAGATTAGTAAGCTAGTAGCTTATGATTTGAAAGCTTATGAGATTAAAAGAGATTAAGACAAAAGGAAACTAAATTTTATTGAATTAAACTTGATTACATTACAAAAAGCTGGAATTGAAATTACATTAAGCTAAAACATGAAAATTTAAGCTAAAATTAAAAAACTATCCTAAAAGCTACTAACTCCCAAAAAAAACTAACTCTTTTGTGTGAGGGATGAGGCTCTATTTATAGCCTTGTGAGGAAGCTTCTAGGTCTTCATTCTGTTAGACGCGCCCTCTAATCTTCACCATCCATATCTTTAATCATTTGAGCTTAAATCTCATCCGTTTGATCAAATTGTGTGTGATAGAGGATTGCCAGCGTGTCATTCTTTGATGTGACATTGTGTTAGATGTGTGAGTGAGTTTAGTGTAAAATCCCATCAACCTTTGTGCTTTCACCATTGCTGATGTGTGATCCTCACTTGAGTGATACCTACACACACAAAACACAAATACAAGCATATTTTTGCCATTTTTGGTCTATTTTGGGTTTAATTGGGTTATTTTAGGTATTAACAAATATGTGTATTTTACACTTATCAATAATCATGAAGTAAAAGTGAATGAGAATCAAAAGATTCATATTTTACTCTAGAATTGAGGATGACTCAATTAAAGAGATATCAACAAATAGAGAAAGTGAAGGAGACGATGAGAGTAATTTTACTCTAGAATTGAGGATGACTCAATCAAAGAGATATCAACAAATAGAGAAAGTGAAGGAGACGATGAGAGTAAGCCATAGAACGAAATAAAGAATCAGAGTTATACACCACAATAAGGGATGATGAGAAAAATTATTTAAAAACAAGAGAACAAGTTACAATGTTGGTAACGTTTAGGGCTTTCTAGGCATATAAAATAGGTCTCACAACTTAGAGTGGAGGGAGATCACCATGAAGAAAAAGTGAATGAGAAGAGAAAGATTAATAATTTTACTCCAAAATTAGGGATAACTCCAATTAAAGAGATATCAACGAATAGAGAAAGTGAAGGAGATGATGAGAGTAAGCCATAGAAAGAAATAAAGAGTCGGGGTTATACACCACAATAAGGGATGATGAGACAAGTTATTTAAAAACAAGAGAACAAGTTACAATGTTGGTATCGTTTAGGGCTTTCTAGCCATATAAAATAGGTCTCACAACTTAGAGTGGAGTGAGATCATCATGAAGTGAAAGTGAATGAGAATCAAAAGATTCATAATTTTACTCCAGAATTAAGGATGACTCAATTAAAGAGATATCAACAAATAGAGAAAGTGAAGGAGACGATGAGAGTAAGCCATAGAACGAAATAAAGAATCAGAGTTATACTGCACAATAAGGGATGATGAGAAAAATTATTTAAAAACAGGAGAACAAGTTACAATGTTGGTAATGTTTAGGGCTTTCTAGGCATATAAAATAAGTCTCACAACATAGAGTGGATGGGGATCATCATGAAGAGAATTTGAATGAGAAGAGAAAGATTAATAATTTTACTCCAAAATTAGGGTTAACTCCAATTAAAGAAGTATCAATGAATAGAGAAAGTGAAGGAGACGATGAGAGTAAGCCATAGAAAGAAATAAAGAGTCGGGGTTATATACCACAATAAGGGATGATGAGAAAAGTTATTTAAAAATAGGTGAACAAGTTATAATGTTGGTATCGTTTAGGGGTTTCTACCCATATAAAATAGGTCTCACAACTTAGAGTGGAGTGAGATCATCATGAAGTGAAAATGAAAGAGAAGATAAAGATTCATAATTTTACTCCAGAATTGAGGATGACTCCAATTAAAGAGATATCAACGAATAGAGAAACTGAAGGAGACGATGAGAGTAAGCCATAGAACGAAATAAAGAGTCGGGGTTATACACCACAATAAGGGATGATGAGAAAAATTATTTAAAAATAGGAGAACAAGTTACAATGTTGGAAACGTTTAGTGCTTTCTAGGCATATAAAATAGGTCTTAAAACTTTGAGTGGAGGGAGATCATCATGAAGTGAATGTGATTAAGAAGAGAAAGATAATAATTTTACTCCAAAAATAGGGATAACTCCAATTAAAGAGATATCAACGAATAAAGAAAGTGGATAAGACGATGAAAGTAAGCCATAGAACAAAATAAAGAGTCGGGGTTATACACTACAATAAGGGATGATGAGAAAAAATATTTAAAAATAGGAGAACAAGTTACAACGTTAGTAACGTTTAGGGCTTTCTAGGCATATAAAATAGGTCTCACAACTTAGAGTGGAGGGAGATCATCATGAATAAAAAGTGAATGAGAAGAGAAAGATAAATAATTTTACTCCAAAATTAGGGATTACTCCAATTAAAGAGATATCAACGAATAGAGAAAGTGAAGGAGATGATAATAGTAAGCCATAAAAAGAAATAAAGAGTTAGGGTTTTACACCATAATAAGGGATGATGAGAAAAATTATTTAAAAACAGAAGAACAAGTTACAATGTTGGTAACATTTAGGTCTTTCTAGGCATATAAAATAGGTCTCACAATTTAGAGTAGAAGGAGATCATTATGAAGAGAAAGTGAATGAGAAGAGAAAGATTAATAATTTTACTCCTAAATTAGGGATAACTCCAATTAAAGAGATATCAACGAATGGAGAAAGTGAAGGAGACAATGAGAGTAAACCATAGAAAGAAATAAAGAGTCGGGGTTATACACCACAATAAGGGATGATGAGATAAGTTATTTAAAAACAAGTGAACAAGTTACAATGTTGGTATCGTTTGGGGCTTTATAGCCATATAAAATAGGTCTTACAACTTAGAGTATAGTGAGATAATCATGAAGTGAAAGTGAATGAGAATTAAAAAATTCATAATTTTACTCTAGAATTGAGGATGACTCAATTAAAGAGATATCAACAAATAAAGAAAGTGAAGGAGACGATGAGAGTAAGCCATAGAACGAAATAAAGAATCAGAGTTATACACCACAATAATGGAAGATGAGAAAAATTATTTAAAAATAAGAGAACAAGTTACAATGTTTGTAATGTTTAGGGCTTTCTAGGCATATAAAATAGGTCTCACAACTTAGAGTGGAGGGAGATCACCATGAAGAAAAAGTGAATGCGAAGAGAAAGATTAATAATTTTATTCCAAAATTAGGGATAACTCCAATTAAAGAGATATCAACGAATAGAGAAAGTGAAGGAGACGATACATACGTAAAGAATCGGATCAGCGGCAAGCGTGGGATTAACAAGTGTATCAGAGCATATCTTTGAGAAACTTTGATCTAGAGAAAATGGAGTTAGAAAATTCTCAGAACAATGCGTTGGCAAAGCTTCCCATGCTCAAACTAAGAGAGTATGAGATGTGGGAAATCAGAATCAAGCAGTACTTTCAGATCCAAGATTATGCATTAAGTGAGTACTAGAAAATGGAAATTCGTAGTTACCTTATTCCTGTTACAAGCAACCATAATCTGGTCCCATCAACAGCATTAAAGATGACTATGCCCCTCATACTGCTGAAAAAAGATTTGCAAAAAGAATAAGTAAAGGCTCAAAGGTCTTTTGCTCATGGCACTGCCAAATGAGCATCAACTTACCTTCAACCAGTATGTTGATGCTCAATCAATGTTTGCTGCCATTAAAGCTAGATTTGGAGGGAATGAAGCAACAAAGAAACTCGTAGGGCCCTACTGAAGCAACAGTATGTAAAACATCAATGCTCAAGCTCAGAACCACTTGATTCTATCCTTTAACAGCTTTCAAAATCTTGTTAGTTAGATTTGCAATTCAATGTGTAGTTACTCCTCCAGAAGATCTAAATGTTAAATTTTTGAGGAGCTTACCTTCTGAGTGGGATACACATGTGGTAGTCTGGATGAACAAACCCGACTTTGATACTATGGGTTTGGATGATTTGTACAACAATTTTAAAATTGTTGTACAAAAGGTTAAAATCTATACTCAGAAAACAATTATTGAAAGAACAAGGCATTCTAAACCATTTCATCCAAGCAGTACTAATACAATTAATACTGTTAACACTGGAGTTAGTACTGGCACCACCAAGGTTAATACTGCTAGTACTGAAACTAGTACTGCTAGTTTTAGTGATGCCACAGTTTATGCCTTTTTGTCTACTCAACCACAAGGGTCCTCAACATTCAAGAAGATCTTTGAGCAACTTCATGATAACGATATTGGAAAAAAGGATCTAAAGTGGAATATGGGCACAGCTAAAGCATGAGGGCAAAGAAAAGTTCTATCAAAGAATGGAATGAAAAGATTATGATTGATGGAAGCAGTACTGCTGGATATGATAAATCAAAAGTAGAATGTTTCAACTGTCATAAAATGGGACATTTTTCCAGAGAATGCAGAGCACCAAGAAGTAAAGACAACAGAAATTGGAATCAAGGTGGCTCATTAAAGGCAATAAGAATTGAAGATGCTTCTAAAAGGCATATGTTGCTAGAGAGGTGCTGGATTTGATTGGAGGTGACATGGTAAGAGGATGATCCAAGCAAATATGCTCCATGGCATTCACAGATATCTGAGGTATCAAATGATAAATCTTGTTCTAAATCTTGTTTGCAAAATTATGAAGCTCTAAAGAAACAGTATAATGATTTACTTGTTAAATTAGATGATACTGCTTTTAAAGCTTGTACATACAAAAGAGGTTTATCAATTTTAGAAGGGCAAATCATTAAATATAAAGAATCTGAAGTCCTTTTTATGAGGAAATTGCATTGCATAAAAGAAGTGTAGGTCACCAAAGATAATCTAATGGGATTACTTAATACTAACTTGAAAGTTAAGGAGAAAAGGAGGAGTTTTAAGTTTAAGATTGCAAAGTTTGAAAAATCATCAAAAGACTTAGATCAGTTGTTAGCAAGTCAAATAACTGACAAAAGCAAAAAGGGCTTTGGATACAATGATGTCCCCTCACCTTATCCTTTGATTCTAAATAGACCAACACCCTTAGATTTATCTTATTCAGGTCTACAAGAATTCAAACAAACCTGAGGTAAATAATATGGACCCTGGGTTCAAGTGTACATCCTATCCCTGGTTGTTGATAAAGTCTGATAATTCTAAGGAGAATACTGATGACTCTTTTAAAACAACAACAAAAGAACAGATTCTAGCTTAGTTAAGTCTCCACTAAGGTAGACAAAGATGGAAAAAAAATTTTTTTTCTGTCCTGGCTAATCAAGTTAGGGAAGAAGAACCTAAGAAAGCTAGAGAGAATAATGATGCTCCAATCATTGAAGATTGGGTGTCAGATGATGAGGAAGAAGTTGAGCCTATCCCAAAGTGAAAGAAAAACTGGTTATACCCTACTGCTACTAAGAAAGAGTTTGTTTAAACCTGCAAACCATTATAATCAGTTAGGTAATCAAGATGTATCAGGTCACATGACCATGGGAACCAAAGAATTAGGAATGGTCAAAAATCTAATCAGTTTAGGATGTAACTTTGTGGTTTTAATAATAAGCATGCATTAAGCTGTGAAGTTTTGGACTCACATTCATAAAGCTGTCCCCCAACATATGGATCCAAGAGCATGTCTATATTGAAGACTAGCCTATAAACTGTAAATAATGAAAACTATTAATACTGTGAGTTCCTGTTAACACTGAAGATCTTTTAGTAAGCTAGGTCTTTTAATACTGTTTAGGCCTCTTATACTGCTCACGCCAAAAATCAATAGTATTTTTGGTGCTAACCAAGACAATTTTCAAAATCAAGCACAATCAACTGTTCAAAGGCCCTTTTACAAGAAAACAGCATTAACAAAAAGGTCTAATAATCAAAATATTAATACTGGTAGACAAACTGTTAATACTGTTAGGCCAAATGTTAATACTGTCAGGGCAAAGGGATTTAATGCTGTTAAGCCCTCAACATGTTGGGTTTGGAGACCTATCAAACCCAATGGTGCATCACTATTCTTTAACAAATATAATTACATTGATGCACGAGGCAGATCCAAGTCAGTAATGACTTGGGTCCCCAAAGATAACTAACTTCATAAGTTTTTGTGTGCAGAGCAATTCACAACTAAATGATAAAGGATTTGTGGATAGTGGATGCTTAAGGCACATGTCTAGAAACATAGCTCATCTTTCAGATTTCAAAGACTTTGATGGAGGTTATGTTACTTTTGGTGGAGGAGCAAATGGAGGAAGAATTACTGGTAAAGGTACTATCAAAACAGATAAACTTGATTTTGAAGATGTATACTTTGTCAAAGAGCTGTAGTTCAACCTTTTTAGTGTCTTACAAATGTGTGACAAAAAGAACTATGTTCTTTTTACTGACTCTGAATGTCTTGTTCTATCTCCTAATTTTAAGTTGCTTGATGAAAGTCAGATACTTCTTAAAATTCCTAGACAGAATAACATGTACAGTTTTGATATGAAGAACTTATTTCCTAAAGATGGTTTAACTTGTCTAGTTGCAAAGGCTACATCTGAGGAATCAATGTTATGGCATAGGAGGCTTGGTCATGTCAATTTTAAAAATATCAATAAACTTTTCAAAGAAAATCTTGTAAGAGATTTGGTTTTAAAAAGATTTGAGAATGACCAAACATGTGTTGCCTGTCTTAAAGGCAAGCAACATAGAGCCTCTTGTAAGACCAAGGCCTTTAGTCCCATTACTAAGCCATTGTTTATGTTGCATATGGATCTCTTTGGTCCAACTTTTGTTAGTAGTCTAGGGAGATCATCATGAAGTGAATGTGATTAAAAAGAGAAAGATTAAAAATTTTACTCCAAAATTAGGGATAACTCCAATTAAAGAGATATCAACGAATAGAGAAAGTGGATGAGACGATGAAAGTAAGCCATAGAACGAAATAAAGAGTCGGGGTTATACACTACAATAAGGGATGATGAGAAAAAATATTTAAAAATAGGAGAACAAGTTACAACTTTAGTAACGTTTAGGGCTTTCTAGGCATATAAAATATGTCTTACAACTTATAGTGGAGGGAGATCATCATGAATAAAAATTGAATGAGAAGAGAAAGATCCCTAATTTTACTCCAAAATTAGGGATAACTCCAATTAAAGAGATATCAACGAATAGAGAAAGTGAAGGAGACGATAATAGTAAGCCATAAAAAGAAATAAAGAGTTAGGGTTTTACCCCACAATAAGGGATGATGAGAAAAATTATTTAAAAACAGAAGAACAAGTTACAATGTTGGTAACATTTAGGTCTTTCTAGGCATATAAAATAGGTCTCACAATTTAGAGTGGAAGGAGATCATTATGAAGAGAAAGTGAATAAGAAGAGAAAGATTAATAATTTTACTCATAAATTAGGGATAACTCCAATTAAAGAGATATCAACGAATGGAGAAAGTGAAGGAGACAATGAGAGTAAACCATAGAAAGAAATAAAGAGTCAAGGTTATACACCACAATAAGGGATGATGAGATAAGTTATTTAAAAACAAGTGAACAAGTTACAATGTTGGTATCGTTTGGGGCTTTATAGCCATATAAAATAGGTCTCACAACTTAGAGTATAGTGAAAGAATCATGAAGTGAAAGTGAATGAGAATCAAAAGATTCATAATTTTACTCCAGAATTGAGGATGACTCAATTAAAGAGATATCAACAAATAGAGAAAGTGAAGGAGACGATGAGAGTAAGCCATAGAACGAAATAAAGAATAAAGAGTATAAAATTTTACATACACAATATAGTTGATGAGAAAGAATTTGATTTAGAAAGTACATGTGAGAGAACAAGTTACAATGTTTGTAACGTTTAGGGCTTTCTAGGCATATAAAATAGGTCTCACAACTTAGAGTGGAGGGAGATCACCATGTAGAAAAAGTGAATGAGAAGAGAAAGATTAATAATTTTACTCCAAAATTAGGGATAACTCTAATTAAAGAGATATCAATAAATAGAGAAAGTGAAGGAGACAATGAGAGTAAGTCATAGAAAGAAATAAAGAGTCAAGGTTATACATCACAATAAAGGATGATGAGACAAGTTATTTAAAAGGAGAACAAGTTACAATGTTGGTATCGTTAGGGCTTTCTAGGCATATAAAATAGGTCACACAACTTAGAGTGGAGGGAGATCATCATGAAGAGAAAGTGAATGACAAGAGATAGATTAAAAATTTTACTCCAAAATTAGGGATGACTCCTATTAAAGAGTTATCAACGAATAGAGGAAGTGAAGGAGAAGATGGGAGTTAGCCATAGAACAAAATAAAGAGTCAGTGTTATACATCACAATAAGGGATGATGAGACAAGTTATTTAAAAACATGAGAATAAGTTACAATGTTGGTATCGTTTAGGGCTTTCTATCCATATAAATTAGGTCTCACAACTTAGAGTGGAGGGAGATCATCATGAAGAGAAAGTGAATGAGGAGAGATAGATTAATATTTTTACACCAAAATTAGGATAACTCCAACTAAAGAGATATCAACAGATAGAGAAAGTGAAGGAGACGATGAGAGTAAGCCATAGAATTAAATAACGAGTCAACGTTATACACCACAATAAGGGATGATGAGACAAGTTATTTAAAAACAGGAGAACAAGTTACAATTTTGGTATCGTTTAGGGCTTTCTAGCCATATAAAATAGGTCTCACAACTTCGAGTGGAGTGAGATCATCATGAAGTGAAAATGAATGAGAAGATAAAGATTCATAATTTTACTCCAGAATTAAGGATGACTCCAATTAAAGAGATATCAACGAATAAAGAAGCTGAAGGAGACGATGAGAGTAAGCCATATAACGAAATAAAGAGTCGGGGTTATACACCACAATAAGGGATGATGAGAAAAATTATTTAAAAATAGGAGAACAAGTTACAATGTTGGAAACGTTTAGTGCTTTCTAGGCATATAAAATAGGTCTCACAACTTTGAGTGGAGGGAGATCATCATGAAGTGAATGTGATTAAGAAGAGAAAGATAATAATTTTACTCCAAAAATAGGGATAACTCCAATTAAAGAAATATCAACGAATAGAGAAAGTGGATGAGACGATGAAAGTAAGCCATAGATTATAGGCTACTCTATGTATAATAGAGTTTAATTTAGCTTAATTAGCTTAATTTCTTATCTGTTTTTAAGCTTTTATTTTGTCCTTGGTCTTTTCTAAAAAACTAAAAACTCAGATGATGCTGAGTTATTCAGCTGATTTCAAATACCTTTTTCAATAAGCTCTAGTTTTAAAAAGTTGATTTAAAAAGCTTTTTCATGAAGACTTTTAGCTAGTCTTTCAGAAAAACCAAGTTCCATTCATTTATGTTCTTGTTTAGTTGCTTAATTTTAAGCTCAAAGTGAGCTAAAGGTCTGTTTGGTTTTAAGTGTTTTTTATAAGTGCTTATTTTGAATTACCAGATTATGGCTTATTCTGTGTGCTTATTCTTGTTCAATTAGCTCTTTAGGTTAGAATTTGCTTAATTTGTCATAAGCTTTAGCTTATTTATTCTTTTAGATTATTAGTTTAAGAAAAATAAAAAAATAAGTAGTTAAGTAGTTTTTGTTATTTTATAAGCCGTTTAACAGCTTATTTAAGGCTTTTCATAAATAGTTTCTTTTATTAAAAATGCTTATTTTTAGCTTATTAACAACTTTGCTTTTATAAGTTTTTGAAAAAAAAGGGAAAGTGGAAGTCGGGGGTGAGCAAGACTCGAACCCCCGACCTCAACACTTTCAACCCTTTTATAACACACACACCACACTCACAACTACTGCGCCCTTGGGTCTTTTTCATTATACATTTGCAACATTTATTCTTTATACACGTTTTGCCCTCATAAGCTTAATAAGCTGTTATAGCTTGTTTCACAACTTATTCATTAAGCTGTAGTTTTTTTCTTCGTTTGTTTTTTTTTTATACTACTTAGATATCACATTATTTTTCCTAGGATCTATGAGTATAAGTCTTATTTTTTGTATTTTTTTAGAATTTTTTATAATATAGTTAGTATTTTTAAAATTGATTTTCTTAAAAACTTAAAATATCATAAAAAATAGAAAAATCAATAAAAAAATATAAATCTGTTTTAGGAAATTTTCTTTATCTTAAGTTTCTAGGAAATATTAGTTTGGCTTTGTAGGGTCTAATTTGCTAAATTTCGTTTTTTAAAGAACGGGATTCGTTCCCGTTCTCGTTTTTTCGTATTTTAAAGCTCATTTCAAATCCGTTTTTGTTCTAGTTTTCTTTAAACTTACTTTTTAGTCAATTAGAATCCATTTAAAAAGGAAAATTTATTTTAGGTTTAATTTTTAGAATTTGTTTTCTGTTGGTCCTAAATTTTAGGTTCCCGTTTGCTGTTTTTAAGTTAAGTTGGTTTCCCGTTATTTGTTTTAGTGCTTAGTTGTGATCATTTGCTTATTTTAAATTGTAGAGGTAGTAATCAAAAGCGAGATTTTTGTTTCCGGATTGCAAGTGTGATTGTTCTTGATTACGAACAACAACACGTGGTTCAATTGCAAAATCGTTGGAATTACCGGACCAGGGTAATCATACATCCCGGTTAATATACGTATTATATTATATATATTTTTGAAAATTTTCCTTTTTACCTCTGTCCTCAAGGGTGATTTGGTAATTTTCCATACTTTTATATATTTTATATTTTACGTGTATAGAATTGCTATATCAATGCCCTTATAAAATTCCTTCTCTACACATAAAATGACACTTCTCTCAATTTAGAACTAAATTCGTGTCTTCACACCTTTTTAGCATTTTTTCTAAATTGGAGAGGCTAGAAGCAAAACTATCCCTAAAAACCAAGAAATCATCCATAAAAACTTCCATAGTCTTTTCGATCATATCATGGAATATGGCCATCATACACCTATGGGAAGTACCGGGAGCATTACACAAGCCAAAGGGCATGCGACGGTAAGCGAAATTTCCATAAGGGCGTGTGAAAGTAGTTGGTTAGGATAATAATCACCCCCTTTTTAATACATATAAACAAATATATAAATATACTTATAAATATATAAGTAGGAGATAACTATCCAAAAACCTCAATTATAATAAACCGGGAAGCTGAATTCTCGGGTCGTTTCCCCAACGAGAGATGAATGGAAAGTCGAATGACGGTTTGATATCGATGCTTGAATAGAATAAAATTTTGGATGGGTTTTCTAAAACTACGGGAAAATTAAAACAATTAACACTAAAAACAATTAAGGGCACTAAAATTAAACTAAAAACGCAAAACGGGAATCCTAAGAACGCGCTAAATTATCAACTATATCAAAATTAAGCCCTAAAAATGCAAACTTAGTTTCTAAACCTCTAAAATGACAAAAGAAAATTTTCTAAAAAAAAGATTTATATTTTTTTTGCTTTTCAATAATTTTTCATGAATTAAAAACTAAATTAATCTATTTAAAATCCTAGAAAATAGCAAATTAATCTCTAAAAATTCCAAAAAATGATTTTCTACCTTAGAAAAGTCTAAAATATGGTAAAAAAAACAATGGTAAAATATTTTAACTACTCTTTTGAAAGAATGTTTCCTCCAAGTGGCTTAATGCTGTCTTATAGCTTATGGCTTATTTTTGTTACTCAAATTTGGTTCAGTCTTGCTTATTAGGTTAGTGGTAGGGTGTAGGTAGCTAATTTAGTGCTTGTTTTAGCTTATTTTAGTTTTCTAGTTAATATAGTTTATTGAAAAAGCCAATAGTACCTTAAGTCTCATCTGTCACTCTTTAAAGCTCTTTTTCAGCTTATTTAATTAGTTTCACAAAAAGTTTCTATAACAAAAAGTAATCACAATAAGCTGCTTAACAAGTTTGTTTCAAAAAGTTTTGAAAAAGAAAAAAAAGGGGAATTAGGGAAGTCATGGGTGAGCAAGGCTCGAACCCATGACCTCAACCTAACTCAACCCTTTTAACACTCACACCACACACTATACTACCACTGCGCCCTTGGGACTTTTACGTCCAAGGGTGCAAACACAATTCTTTTATTACCTTTTTGTCCCACTTTTTACATAAGCACTTCGAGTGCTATTAGGGCTTTTTCTAGCTTATTCGTTTAAGCATTTTTTGTGCTAGTAATTTTCCTGTGTTCTTCAATTGTTAAGCAACTTTTAGCATTTTTCTTAGATTTTTAAATCATAGTTTAAAACTTTAAAAATTCATAAAAAATAAAATAAAAATCAAAAAAACAAATTTCTTTTTCTAATAATCATTTTTAGTCTTTTAGCATCTAGAAAAATTAGTTTGGACCTGTTTTGTTCATTTTTGCTCAAATTAGATTTTAGTATACGTTTTATTAATCCCGTTAACGTTTTTGAGCATTTTTCTTGTAATAAAATTTATGTGCCTTTATTTGCCCACTAGTAGGAATTAGTTTAAATTTGTGTTCGTTGGTTTTTAATTTGATTTTTCTTTTATTCTCGTTAATGTTTTTAAGTTTTAATTGCTTAATTGATTAGTTGTTTATTTTCTTCTACTTATTTTATGTGTTTTATTGGTAAGGGGGGAAAAAAAATCAGAAATCACTTATATAAAACTTTAAAACCAATTCAAATCATTGTCCAAATAATAACGAGGTTTCAATTCACGATTCTTGGGGTATAAACGACTCGATGAACACTTACCGGTTAACGTACGATATTTTGTGTAGAATTTTACTTTTAATCATTGTCCTCAAGCAATATAGCAACTGCTATAATTTGCTTGGCCACAAACAGGACTTTTAACTTTTCAAAATTAATTTTTGATGCCATGGTAAATAATTTGGATAGGCAACCAAGTTTTTGGATAGTATCCAAGATTTATCCAAATCTGTTTAAACAAGAAAAAGAGACTGCTAAAACCTCACACCAGAACTTATATTGCTCATACTCTTACCCAAAAACTATTTAGAATATGAAAAGGGCTTCTAAGGGATATACTGGGGTGGACATTCCACTATTTCCAACAATGATCACTACACCTAAGTCATTTCCTTCCACAATAACATCTTCACTATCCTTATCACCGTAAACACATGAATCACCTAAATCATCACA
Organism: Tanacetum coccineum; assembly: GCA_026074375.1. Taxonomy (NCBI): domain Eukaryota; kingdom Viridiplantae; phylum Streptophyta; class Magnoliopsida; order Asterales; family Asteraceae; genus Tanacetum; species Tanacetum coccineum. The sequence continues at coordinate 16,910 of BQNB010084900.1, forward strand.
ACTTAGGGATATAACTAGACAGGCAACTAAGATTCCTTAGTCTTAATTTCCTACTCAAACCCAAGTAGCAGATAAGGCTACATTTACAAGTGTGGTGTGAGCAAGTAGGGGCTGCAGCTATAACTAGACATTAGTCTTAGATACTGGTCAGGTGCAGTCGTTTAACCATTAGTTAGTGACCTACAAGGGCACCTTGCATTAACCTCTCCTCGAGTTAATACACTTGAATGATGTGTGTTAGATATTAGGAAAAAGGAACTCGGTCACCCCGTGTTATTGTGTATATTTACTATAGCTCGTAGTTTAATAGTTAATAATACGTTTTTTGGTTTTAAGTCGGGTACGAATACCCGGTATATTGTAAGTACTATATATATCCTCTTCCAACTTTGGAAGAGGTAAGCTAGTTATTATTTTCCTTTTACAAAGAAACACTTTCTCTCTCTAAAATATTCTTTCTCAAGTGTTTCTCTCTCTAGAAACTAGCCAAATCCAAGAATCGACCTCGTGTTATGATATAGGATAAACCACAATTGGTATCAAAGCTAATGTATGATCTTGATCGTGTGTATGTGCGATTTCTGCCTTGATTTAGATGAAAAGTGTACCTTTGAAAGGCACTAGCTCGTTGTTTGAAGATCTCCGAATTTTGTTTTTTTATATTGATTAAGTTTGGGTGTTTCTAGTAGCGACTTCCTTATGGTATTGTGTTGTCAAAAGAAATAGGCAAAATCAATCTAAAGGTGATTTATAGGTGATTTTGTGTGAAAACGTCGTTGTTCTTCGTGGAGAGTTGGAACAGGATTCTTCACCGACGGTTTATCTGAAATAATATATTTTATTTAGTAGGTTACCAACCCTCTGACACCAAGGGTTGCCTTAGGTGGCGAGTTGCTCAAGAGGCAGTTGTTTATAAGAAGCGAGGTTGCTTACCAACGGTTTGTTACCAGCTGGTTTGCTTACCAGCGAAAGTTCTTTCCAGCGGTTTGTTACAAGCGGTTTGAACAGGTTATCAGCGGGTTGAATATTTTAAATAGCAAATATCTTAAAGAAACTCTGGCGGTTTGAAAACTCAACGGCGGTTTGATTAAAATATTCTTCGCGGCGGGTTGCTTGGCAGCGAGTTGTGTTCGGCGAGTTGCCTTATTTCTTGCAGCGGTTTGGTCCGCGGCGGGTTGCTTGGCAGCGAGTTGTGTTCGGCGAGTTGCCTTAAAATTCCACCAGCGAGTTGTCTTATTTCTTGCAGCGGTTTGGTAGCCTTTGGCGGCGAGTTGAGCTTCTGTCTTGGAAATTTGAAATTTTTCAAACTCGGGATTTAATATCACTAAAACAAAATACGAATACGTTAACCTCACCACTTTTAACGTACACTCACTAATCATTGATCGATCAAAACATATCATATCATAATAATACAAGATGTCTAGTATGCAAACAAGAAATTCCAGTGTGCCGGTTCTGATTACACCCACCAATGCTTGATTAAAAACGAATTGAATATTGGCAAAACGTATATGTCTGTACTGTCTAGGGAAGGATAATGGAAAAGAATCATATGAAGTCCATCAAAGAAGGCCATTTCAAATAGGAACGGTCTCAGATGTTATTATTGGAGGAACTGAGGGTGCAGTTCACATGGTCAAGTACGTGCTAGAGTCTTTACGCCCTCTTAGCTGAAAGAAAAGGAAGGTATAAAGCTGACATTCGGTGCTACCATTTTACTACTTCAAGGTTTACCAAAGGACATATACTCATCATCAATCAATGACTGACGAAATGGATATTTGGGGAAAACGTGAAGGATGATTTGGAAGGTTCTGAGTTTAACGAAGGACTGATAGGGAATCTCAGTTATACGATGGAATTTGAACACTTTCGTTAAAAACAAAGGAGAACCATTCAAGGATACTACGTTAGTTCACGAAGCTCATTAATGACATGAGAAACATCAAGATGGACCATGCCTGGATGCAAGTTAACTCAAAGTTTTTTTGGGTTTGAACAAACATTGTTACCCTGTGTGGAGTAGATTTCAATAACTGAAGTCAAACTTAACAGAGGTTGAAAGAGTCAAACTTTGATCAGTGCTACTGCTTACTATAAAAGCAATCATGAGGTGCATGCTAATGTGACTGAATATGATGGAAAGGTTCATTCAACCTAATAAGATGATCCGTTGGCACAGTGTCGAACGCCTCGTTCAGCAGTGATCCAACACAATATCCAGTCTCATCATCCCCAAATGAAAACCTATCCTACTGTCAATCTCAATTAGACGCAGGAAGTTCTTCAACAGAAAAATGATTGAAAGTCTTCCAACACAACTTGCACTCCTCACTCAAATCGTACAAAATAACATCTTCCTCAAACAATCAATCACTTAGAGCTTCGTCTAATGCAAGGAACAAAGCTATGGTTCAAGAGGAAAGTTGTGGTTCAAGATGTCGTGGAAGATAGCAATGCGACTAATTAAGGAAAGACATTTCAGAGAAACAATGCAAGAGGAAATGTTATAGCGGGATATGTAGGAGTAAGAAACGAGGATGCTGGATTAATCCTGGTCAAGAGCAAACCCACTCATGTGTAAAAACTTGTAACAGTTCTAGGGCACATAGCACGTGAATGTCCAAGGACCAAAGGAGACTTCAGGATTCAGGAATACTTACAAGGACAAGATGCTACTATTGCAAGCCACTTAGTGAGAGGTGCAGTTACATGGATGCAAGAAACAGTAGGGGTTTCTTGCAGAGGAACAGGTTACCAACGTTGATGATGATGTGGATGATTCACCCGAGAATGATTTGGCACTCAACGTGGACCATGTCTTTGAAGCTGATGAATGTGATGCATTCGACTCTGATGTTGATGAGGGTCCCACTACACAGACCATGTTCATGGCAAATCTCACATCCGAAGACTCTATCTATGATAGATGTGTGCCATGCATAATGACTCTGTAATTAACGCCATTTGTGGTACAAGATCATGATGGCCTTTGTAGATCATATGATGAGTATCATGAAGTAGACGAGATGCAAAACGATGTACAAAACAACTACGGTGCTTGACCTCTGATGCTGACTATACGAGTGATAGTAATATTATTCCGTATGATCAGTATGTGGAAGACAACGAAGAACATGTTGTACAAAGTAATGTATCTTCTGTAAGAAATGATGCATTAATGTCTATTCTCGATGAAATGCATGAACAGGGTGTACACACGTAGATTAGTAATAATCAGTCATGGGTAGTGAACGATCAGTGACCTCTAAACTTTGCGCGATTAAGGAAACTGTCGGGGAATATGAAAAAAGCCAAAGTTTGAATTAACTGATAGAGAACGTAAATTGTATGAACAAATGAGATTAATCATCTCCGGAATGAAACAGAAGGAAACTTCTTTAAATCAGAACTTCATTCTGCACAAATACTCCTTAGTTCATACAGTTGGGACCATTATAAGTCACAAGACGAGGAAGTAAACACTTTTGAAAAAGGTTTTTAAAACAAAATGAAGACTAATTCCTGAAGAGTTTTGGACTTATTAGCAAGCTATAAAGATCAAGATTGAAATAGATTTATACAAACAGGATTAGTCTGTTCAACAGTTCACATGTTGTGTAGACCTAAATCTTTTTATGATGAATAAGCACAAGGTAGCTATAGGCTACAGAAAATCCCGTATGTCTCGCTGTGCAAATGCAAGCTCAGTCTGATTCGGTAGAATGTATTGTCTTGTCGCACTCCAATCATACCACCCACTGTCATACTGGACTCAGAGGATACGCGATAGAGTTAAGCTGTGATAACTAAGAATAATTGCTTATTGAAAATGCAAAGCTACTATCGTGTGAATATAAAGTTAGGCATTGCCCCCCGACAACTCGAAGAGAACTTTCTCTGCAATCTTTTCTCCCTAAAGAAATCTAACCCGACCAGAACAGATATTTTGATCCATAGATGAACAACACAGAAAAACGGCTGCGACCTTAGCTCCAAACTCCAAAACCAATTTCAGCATTGACAGTGTATCCACCCAATACTCCTGTCAAGCTTGTCCCCAGAATTCTTCCAACTAAAAGTCAAGTGAAGATTAATCTTTATGTACTCACACAACTTTTTACTGAATTTGACAAAACTTGCAAAACTAGAATCACCCCAACAGGTATTACAGAGGGGGAAAGAGGTTTTGAGCAAACAAAAAGATGTTACCTCACTGAAGTTATTCCATTTTTCAAAACTCTTAAAGAACACTTTGTTGGAGTTCAAACAGCCCTCTTTAAAGAAGTTAAAGAAATGGAAGAAATTTTTGATCAAATGAATAACGAAGTGGACAAGAATACTGTAGACAAGCAATGTGCTGAAATTGAAAAGAAAAACCTTCTCATTGAAAATGAGAATCTGATTGTTAATTGTTTGTCGACTCAACTGCTGTATGATGTGGAAAAATCACGTTGTCTAGATCTTGAAGCTGACATGTCTAAAGTTCATGATGAGTCAAAACTTATTTCAAAACTTGAAAGGGAATACCTAAATTTGCAATTAAAGTATCAACATCTTCAAGAAAGTTTTGATAATAAAAATTCACAAGCATCACAGGAAGCTCCTGATTTTAACTCATTCTTTAAGATCAAGAATCTCGAACATCAGATTCAAGAAAAAGATAACGTGATTAGACACTTGAAAGATCTAGTCGCTAATGTGAATGACAGAAGTCGTGAGCCTTATAATACTATAGATGTCACTGCTCTTATTGAACAAAATGATTGCGATAGAGTAGAACTAGAAAAGGTCAAACAACATTACAAGGAACTGTATGACTCAATTAAGATCACGCGTGCTCACACAAGTGAAAAGACATCTACCATGTTGAATGAGATTGAGAGTCTAAAAGCTCAATTGCGAAGCAAAGAGCCTTGTTTCACTAGTGACTATGTCAAACCAAAAGTTCTTGCTCCTGGCATGTATGCCATTGACGTTAAACCCATCCCTCATCCCCTTAAGAACAATAGGAGTGCTCATTTAAACTATATCAGCCATCTTAAGGAGAGTGTAGAAACGGTTAGGGAGATTGTAGAGGAAGCTAGAGTAGTTAAACCACTGGATAATTCACTTCACTATGCTTGCCAATACACTAAGTTATCACAGGAATTGTTAGAATGTGTGATTGGCACTTGCCCAAAAAGTTTCAATGAAAGAGATAACAAGGCTCCCTCTACCCCTGTTACTAGGAAAAAGCAAGTTACGTTTAGTGATAAACCAGGACCTTCTTCTAGCAACACACAGAAACACAAAGTGCACCAGAGAGCTCAACAGACTAATATCCCTGTGATTCCCTCTACAGGAGTAAACGATTCCACTGAAGCAAGCGGATCAAAGCCTAGAAGCAATACAAAGAGAAATAGGATCCTGCCTGCTAAGAAGGAGAATAAGAAGGAAGTAGAAGTACGCCTTAGGACAAATAAGTCAGTTTGGACAAAAGTGAATCGAGTTGATTCTAGCAGTAGCTCTAAGCGTGTTGTAATCAATTCGAATTCTGAATCTGTGTGCAAAACGTGTAACAAATGTGTAAACTCTGCAAGTCATGGAATGTGTTTTGTTAATATCTTGAATTCTGTGAATGCTACCCCCACCGTTAGAATTGTCTTGAATAAAGAGAAACAGATCTGGAAACCAAAAGGCAAACTGTCTGATAACAGTTTAAACAAGACCAAGCAGAGGGTTTGGAAAGCTACGGGAAAACTATTTACAGATATTGGTTATCAATAGAGACCCACAGGAAAGAAACTCGCCTTAGGAAAACTTAATTGTGGTTATCAATGGAGGCCCATAGGAAAGAAATTTGCCTTAGGCGAAATGTGCCATATAACTAAGCTTTCTGTGAAATGTTCTACTCTATATGCTAACCAACAGGACCCCAACAAAAATTGGGGAACCAAAATTCCAAACTCTCCAAACTCGTCTTTTTATTTTTTTTCTAATTGCAGGTGTATTGGTCATCCTTTGGTATCTGACTCAGGCTGTTCAAAACATATGACGGGGAATCGTTCAAAGCTCAGAACTTTGTGGAAAAGTCACTCGGGTCAGTCAGATCCGAGATGATCACCTTAGGAGCTATCATGGGTTATGGAGATTATGTTATGGTGGACTGTGTGATCTCAAGAGTATATTATCGTAGGAGGGACTTGGACACAATATATTCTCTGTAGGGCCAATTTGTGATTCTTAATCTTGAAGTTGCCTTCAGAAAGCATACTTGCTTTGTTCGTGATATTAATGGTACAGACATACTTAAAGGTAGTCGTAGCACCAATTTGTACACGATATCGATTGATGAGATGATGAAGTCTTCTCCGATATGCTTGCTGTCCAAAGCTTCCAAGTCCAAATCATGGTTGTGGCATCGTCGTTTAAAACCATTTAACTTCGGGTACAATAATTGATCTGCTCGAAAAGATCTGGTTAGAGGTCTACCTAGATTGAATTCAAATAGATCAATCTTTGCTCAGCATGTCAACTTGGAAAAGCAAGGAGTTCTCCCACATACCAAAAATCTGAAATACAAATATGGAAGTTCTTCTTTCGCTTCACATGGATTTGTGTGGTCCAATGAGAGTCCAAGAGTATTAAAGGGAAGAAATACATCTTAGTCATCGTGGATGACTATTCAAGATTCACATGGGTAAAGTTTTTGAGGTCAAAGGATGAAACTCCAGAGTTTGTCATCAACTTTCTTAAGCAAATACAGCTTGGTCTCAACAAAACAGTCAGATTCATCCGCACAGATAATGGAACGGAATTCGTCAACCAAGTGATGTCTGAATACTATGAAGTGTTGTGCCATATTTCATTCAAAATTTTGTTCCTAGAACCTCAACCAAAACGGGTTGTCAAAAGACGTAATCGTTTATCCTTATGGAGCAGCACGTTACAATGGATGATATTCTCAAAAGCGCCTATGTTTCTATGGGCGAAGCTGTAGCTACTGTTGTTACACCCAGAACCGTTTCCCTAATTCATACTAGTCACAACCAAAACCCCTTATGAGCTTGTATATGAAAAGAAGATGATCTTACTTTTTGCAGAGTATTTTGGTGCTCTGTGCTATCCTACAAATGATAGCGAAGATCTGGAAATTTCAAGCTCAAAGTGACATTGGGATTTTGTTGGGTATGTCCTAGCAGGAGGGGGGGCTCCCCCCCCCTCTCTCGCCTCCTCGCTCTTCCTCCTTCACTCATCCTTAGCCCCTCCACCTCCGCTCCCCCCCTCTCCTTCCCCTTGCCCTCCTCTCCTCCCTCTCCCCCCTCTCTCTCTTCCCCCCCCTCCTTCTACCCCCGGGCTCTCTCTCCCCCCCTTACCTCCCGGGCGCCGCTCCTCTCTTCCTCTCCTCACCTCCTCCTCCCCACCACTCTCTCTTCTATCTCTCTATACTGGGGCCCTCTTCTCGCCCCCAACCTCCTCTCTCCTCCACGGCCCCCTTCGCCCCCCTCTCCTGGCTCTCTCCTCTCCCCCTCCTCCTCCCCTCCTCTCATGCTCCCCTCTCCTCTTCCCCCCCTCTCTCCTCCATCACTCCCCCTCTCCCGGCCCCCTCCCCTCTATAGAAATCTATACAACAAGAGAACTCGTCGATTAATGGAAACAATTCACGTCACATTCGATGAGATGCATCAGTCGATGGCTCCTGTACGCATGAGTTCAGGACCCGAGCCTGACTCATTATGGGTCCCCTAGACACTCAAATAGGGCTCGTCCAACGTAAAGGAGCTGGAGATGTTATTTCAACAATGTTTGATGAACTCCTTGAACAATCTCGAGTCAATAATCAGTACCTTCTTGCTACTTAAATTAACGCTCATGTTGTTCACCAAGTACATCTTTGTCTACAACGATTGCTCAAGATGCTCCGTGACAAGTGCTTCATCGGTCAACATCGATTATTCATCATCCAGTCCAACATCAAGATATTGCAGAAGACCTCATACACGAAGATACCCCAATCAATCTCGATGTTCTTCATCCTTCAATAACCTTGTACTGGAGATCCAAGTTCGGCGCAATCATAATTGGAATGCTTATTTCAGACGGGATCCCAACTAGTTTAGTACATACCTGATCATCTCAGAAGATGGACCAAAGATCATCCTCTGGATAACATCGTTGGCAATCCCTCTCGTCATGTATCTACAAGAAAACCGTTAGCATCCGATGCTTTAGGTGCTGTTTCCATACGGAATGTCAAAGTCGAAACCCTAGAACTTCAAATGGCCGTGATAGAAGACTGCTGGTTTTCAAGCCATGCAAGATGAAATTTCACGAATTTGATCATCTTGAAGTATGGGATTAGTACCTCGTTCTATTCTATGTTATGGTTATCGTGTCAAGTGGATTACAAAGTGTAACTTGATGAATATGGTGTGTACTGATAAATAAAGCTCGATTGTTGCAAAGGGATATCGTAGGAGGAAGGCATTGATTTCTGACAATCATTTGCTCAGTTGCAAAGAATAGAGGCATCTGAATCTCTTTGCCACTGCGAAATCCTAAGAATATGATCATTATCAAATGGACGTCAAAAAACTGCTTTTTTGAGGTGATCTTCAAGAAGAAGTCTTTGATTAAGTCAACTGAAGGATGTGAAGACCAAGAAAATCCTACTCACGTCTATCGTCTGAAGAAGCTCTCTTTATGGGCTAAAGCAGGCACCAAGGGCGTGGTATGACACACTCTCAAAGTTCCTGTTGGCCAACAATTTCTTCAAAGGTGCCGTGGATCCAACGTTATTCACACGCAAATCAGGCAAACATATTCTACTTGTTCAAATATACGTAGATGACATCATTTTTGCCTCAACAGATCATAATGCGTGTACAATTTTTTCAAAAGAGATGAGCTCAAATTTTTAGATGTCAATGTTGGGACAATGTCGTTTTTCTTAGACTACAAGTTTCTTAAAGTCCGGAGGCATCTTTATTAACAAGCAATATGCTCTCGAAAACCTTAAAGAAATATGGGAATGGTTCTCAAAGTCCCAGAGGCATCTTTATTAACCAAGCAAAATATGCTCTCGAAACCTTAAAGAAATATGGAATGGATCTCTCTGACCCTGTCGATACACCAATGGTGGATCGATTGAAACTGGACGAGGATCTCATGGGGATTCCAGTTGACCAAACTCGATTTAGAGGAATGGTTGGCTCCCTAATGTACCTTACAGCCAGTAGACCCGACCTTGTATTCGCCGTTTGCATGTGTGCTAGATATCAGGCTAAGCCTACCAAAAAGCACTTTGAAGCTATCAAACGTGTCTTTCGGTACTTGAAAGGAACCATTAACATGGGTCTTTGGTATCCGAAAGACAACGCCATGTCACTAACAGCTTATGCAGATGCGGATCATGCGGGATGTCAAGATTCAAGAAGAAGTACGTCGGGAAGTGCTCAGTTTCTTGGAGATAGATTGGTTAGCTGGTCATCAAAGAAGCAAAGAAGCACGGCAATATCAACTACAGAGGCTGAATACATCGCCATGTCTGGATGTTGTGCTCAAATCCTTTGGATGCGATCACAGCTCAAAGACTACGGATTTGACTTCAATAAAATTCCTCTGTACTGTGATAACAAAAGTGCTATTGCTCTTTGCTGTAACAACGTCCAGCACTCTCGCTCTAAACACATCGACATACGGCACCATTTCATCCGAGAGCAAGTAGAAAATAGAGTGGTTGAACTCTACTTCGTGGAAACGAATTATCAGCTTGCAGACATTCTCACCAAAGCATTACCAAGAGAACGGTTCGAATTTCTTCTTCCACGCCTAGGCATGAAGAGTTTGACCCCTGAAACTCTCAGACGTCTTCAAGAAGGAGAGGATGAGTAAACAGAAAGTCTTCGTGTATCCTTTGTAAATAGGCCAAAAAAAATAAAAAAAAAAAATAGATATATATTCTTAGGAAATATTTTACTTTAATTTAAAATTAATTAATAGTAATAATAATAAAATTCTTAGGAAATATTTTAAGTCTTTTGGAATTACTAAAAGGCTTGCAATTACTTCAAATTGCAACCCGGTTTGATGTCTGGGCATGGATTACTTTATATCCATGCTTTATGGGTGTATTGTAAAACAATGGTGAGGGAAGAGCTGTTCGCCTGATCTTTTCCTCTCAATCAACGACTACAGCTCTTTCAATAGAAACCGGGTCGTTGTTTGAGGGGGAGAGTGAATGTGAAAAAATCTAAGGGGTTCTAAAAGACTGTTGGATGCTATGAAAGTGTAATTATAAGATGGTTGTTGTATTCTAATGGGTTAATATTTGAAGGGGAGTTAATTAATTTTAACTCAAAGGTCCAAAGTTATCTAGTGTTGTAATGATTAGGGTTTAAAAAGCATTTGCTCTTTGTTTCCTAGCCTTATTAACCAATAGGGACTAAGTTGGCCAATTGCCTAATCTTAGAAAAGCCTTAGAAATACTTAAAACAAAAAAAATAAAAGAAGATGGAAACCTAAGGGACTGAATCTGCCAACTTTCTAACTTAAGAGTATAAAAGAGGTGGCGAGTTGGCTATTGGTCAAACCTTTCAAAAACCAGTCAACGACAAAACACACACACATACACTTTCACGCATCTCGCCGCCAAGAACAAAGCCACACATCCTTGATTTACAGTGTTTCTTGCAAAGGTAATTATCGAACCTTAATCTATATCATTTATTCTGTGCGTATATCAATGGAATCGAATGAAAACACATTTAAAAGTGTAGAAAAAATAGATCTAGGGTCGTTTTAGATGAAAATGCCAATGTAGTGTTGTAAGGTGTGATTTTGTTGCTGGGAATTGATCATAAGGTATATATTTATAAGTTTTGATGTGTGGATTTCTATCTCAAACAATAGTGAATGATTTGCCCATGATTCTTAATGGCGGGTTGACTTTTAGAAAGTAAAAGTCGATGTGTGTGATGGAAAGGATGGTAGTAATGTGTGTCTTATGCGTAGGATAGCCTAGGAATGCCTTAGGATGTGATTAGTTTTGACAAAGGAGGTGCGGGGTTTGAATTTTAAGAAATCTGTCCGAATGGCGAGTTGCTTATGTTTCTAGGTGGCGAGTTGGTTATTTTAATAATTCTTTAATAACTTACTCAACCCGCTGGTTCATATGGCGGGTTGATTAACAGCGAGTTGCCTAACGGCGGGTTGACTAACAGCGAGTTGCCTAACGGCGGGTTGATTCACAGCGAGTTGCCTAACGGCGGGTTGACTCACAGCGAGTTGTCGAACGGCGGGTTGATTCACAGCGAGTTGCCTAACGGCGGGTTGACTCACAGCGAGTTGCCTAAAGGCGGGTTGACTCACAGCGAGTTGTCGAATGGCGGGTTGGCCAACAGCGGGTTGTCATAATTTTCTATTATTTTATTCCAACAGGTAAACCGCCGTCTCTTGGCGGTTTGGTCAAATATTTTTATATATTAAAATATTCAACCCGCCCCTTTTCAAATGTTATTCATGGTGGTTTAGTGCCTTCCTCGCGGCGGTTTGCTCGATTCTCCTAACGGCGAGTTGGCATTCTGCCTGGCGGCGGTTTGGGCTAAGTTTCATATTTTGGCCCATTGAGCCCAATAATCTATCAAGGCTCCTTTGAATGACCCAGTTGCTTTTCTAAACCCCATTCGGGCTTAGTTAACAAGTAATTGATCCTGTTGGATAATTAGCAG
>BQNB010084901.1:0-26462 GCA_026074375.1 Tanacetum coccineum
TCATAGTGAGTTCATAGCCTCGCCTTTACTACTTTAATTGTTTTCTTAAAACTCACAAGGGAGATACATGCTTGTTTTTATAAAATTAAACACAAATTGCTTTCAGTATGCTGGACCCAAATTGTATGCTTAATGCTTGAGTACCTATTGCTAAAGACCCTAATATCGTGATACGTTAACTACCTGTGATGGGTAGACGCTATGGTAATAAATAGGCCTATGGGGTTACTCCCCGTCCGAGGTTTAAATCCTTTTGGAACACCCTTTGCAACGGATATATTATCTGAGATGTTATATATATATAGCAATAATACCTAATCTTTTGGGAAAAACTCCATTTTTATCTCGTCAAAGGGATTGGTTGTTACGGGCTCAATGCATATATATATATATAAAACTTGCTTGATCCACAAGTTTTCCTATGATTAAAATATTTGTGTATAAACCGATGGATTTCACTCAACGATTTGTTGACCTTTTTAGCATGTTTATCTCAGGTAATCAAAGCTAAGGAGCGCTTAAGAATTAATTTTGTTAAAACACTTGATTTCCATTCCTCAAAAACAATGTCTTTATATTTTGTTGAACACTTGTGTCTTGTAAATTTTATGTTGGGACAACGCTTGCACTCTGAAATTTTCTTTTGGAATGGAACATGTTTGATAACGTCTATTTTTGAGTCGTTCTATATAATATATGACTGTTGTACTTATGATTAACACCCCATTGTTGGACCCGAATCTTGATTTAAATTGAGGGTGTTATAATGTTTGGGAAGTTGACCGTTACGGGAACGCCAACTTTGGTTGTTTTTTTTGCTATGATCAAGACGTTGTAAATAGTTATGTCTTTATCGTGGTAATGGTCGGGAAAAAGTGTCTAGCAACTTGTATTTTAGACTTAATCTATTTGTTTTGTAACTTTTATTTAACAACAATTTATTTCCCTTTCCTAATCATTAACCATGGGTTTTACGCGAATGAGGATGTGATCGAGCATGCATGTCTATTCCGTCATTACGGCCATGTGTGCATGTCTTAGCTGCCTTGTTGGTTTATTACTATTAGTGAAATTTAGAAGATCCATACCCTATATTACTCTACTATTCCGACTCTTTAGCTTATTCGAGGTAGGAGTGAGCAATCACATATGTTTATCCCGTCGTTAGGGGTGTGTATGTGTGGTCTTTGTTGCCCTCCTAGAATATTGGTATCGACAAAGATTAGTTAGAGTAATCAACCCTAACCCTTCTCATATAAACCTATATTTACCTTTATAAACTTGTTACTCCTTTGCTTTAGCGGTGGAGACGTGTATCCTTGCCAAGCTTATGATAGAATACTCGTCATGACCGAGTAATTGAGCGAATTAGTTACATGTTACCACATAGATTAGTTGAGTGATTTGAGTGTTTTCATCTTCCTATTTCGTGAGGTGTTTGGTTGTGTACTTGTAATAGATCAAATAAATGCTTTAACAAAAAATATCCTTAGAGATACAATTTAATAAACTTTTAAAGGCTACTTGAGGACAAGTAGGATTCAAGTGGGGGGATATTTGATGACATCAAATAACGTCTATTTTATAGCATCATTTATCCCATGTAATTAACCCATTTTGTATGATTATTGCAAAGAATTGTTACTTAATCATTTGTATTTGAGAATTGCAGTAATTATGAAGTACTTGGTGAAGTTATGCTAAAAGGCACGCATTTTGGAGCATAAACGAAGAGTTTAAGAAAGTCTACTGATCTGACAGTAAATACGCCGTATTATTCTAGACCTATACGACATATCCAAGACTTTGACAAATCAAAAGATCATTGCCTGACTTTGAAGAATACGCCATATCCACATCAACGATACACCATATATAATACTTTGGTCAACAAAGAATAATCAACTGGTTTTACCTCAATACGTCGTATCCATCAAGAAGATACGGCGTATTCGTGCCTACACTTCACAAATAACCACGAAGGATTGTAGACCTAATAAGCCGTATCCAGAAGACATTAATACACCGTATTCACAATATCAAACGTGGTCCTTACTCCAAGAAATCCCCAATACGTCGTATCCCACATTGCTCGATACGGCGTATCGACGAGATTCCGGACTCTATAAATAGACGATCCTAAACTCAGTTTTAGGTATGCAAGTGAATCCCTAAACTACCAAGTCGACTACGAGACGAATAAAGGAGCCTAAAAGGTCAGAAAAGAGCCTCAAGATCATAGAAAAACTCTTGTAATATTTGCGCAACCGAATACGTGTTCGATTAAGGTTTATTTTCTTTAATCGTTCATATATAAAACCGTGTGTATTTTTACAATGACTATCCGATGATACCTTTAGGTATCATCTATGTTTATGAAGATCTAATGTTTGGTTTGTTTATATTGATTGCTTAATTTATTGTTAATTGTGGATTATGTTTATCAGTTTATACTTGTTTGCGTGCTATATGCAACCTATCATTCAACTGGCTTTAGTCCTACATATTTAATGCGTTGCAACTTCGGTGTTGTTTGGGCGTAGGCTAAGAGTCTGGGATAGCTCTCCGTATTGCAATTTATATATCTAGAATCATAGGATCACAAATATTGACCTATCTTTGCCCTTTGATTATGAGCTTAGTTGAGCCATAAGGTGACCTTGGTACCAACGAGTACGTTCTAATCAGTTGGTAAGGACTCGGACAGTGGACTACTAGTATATAAAGAGTCGTTAAGCAGTAAGTGGGTAAAGTCTCCATGAGCTAGGGTTTAGTAAGAGCACCATTATTAATCTCCTAAGATAGATTTGCTTTATGCGGATGCGTCTAATTGTGATAGGATTAGCGTATCTAGGTCTTAGGAAGAAGTACCGCCTAAGTCTTGGAATGATATGCCCCTTCGAGATAAGACAATCATTGTACTAAATAAACAAACCTACGTTTTATCGGATTATTCATGGTTGGTATGTTTTCCTTACATTAGTTCTTGACTGCTTCTCTATCGTTTGTTTATCTTCTTGTGTGTGTTTATTGCTTTACTTGTCATCAAAACCTTAGGCTAGATAACTAAACCTCGTGCCAGTTCTCTCAGGCTTGACGGAATCCCCCTTTTGCATTAGTTTTAGGTCTAACTTAGATAACTAAAATACTGATAGAATTGGGAATTAACGCTCTCGCTCTTAGTTATTGACACCTTATCTACTAACGAAGCTACATCTGATCAGGTACACTGCCCGTTAAAGTGTTGTTTTTACGTATAGTCGGCTTTAAATAAATAGTAACACTTGATACATATATAACACCTACACAACGACACATCAGTATCCATGTATGTGAAGATCGTTTAAGCCCAACTAGGATAATGTTTTTACAAATTTACTTTAATAAGCTTAGCGGAATATATAGAACAATAATGTTATTTAACAAGTTTTTTTTTCTTAATACGTTTCCAATCAAGCCCATTTATAGATGATCAACTCTAGAAACGGTTACATCTAACTGGGAATTAAAGATCCTTAGGGCTACACACAACTTCTATGCATCTACTTAGAGAACTCACGCCTAGAACTAACACACACCTTTAATAGTCGACTACATTTTTTTGTGCACACAAAACTATGTGTCTATGATCTCTTTATATAGGGAGAGATCAAGACTTACAAAGGAAGATAAACATTAGACAAGTAAATCTTTTAAACATTAAGGAATATCTTCTGTTATCTTTATCTTCTTAAGGAGATCTTCAGAAATCTTACTTAAGTCTCCACCAGCTTGTAGGAATTCTTTATAACAATTTAGTCCTTTTCTTTTTTTTTTTTTTGTTTTATCTTTTATTTATTTTGTCTCATCAAATCTAGAATCTCAACAATCTTCCCCTATTTGATGATGGCAAAACAAACAAAGTCATGTACGAACTTCTCCCAACAATCTTCCCCTAGTTAATAATGACAAAACCAAATAAGCACAAACTTCTCCTGAAGTTAATATATGAATGAAACCTACTTCCCCTTAATCCATGCAATTCCACCAAGGATCTGTAAGTTGCACATCTTCTTTGTAAATCTTCTTTCCTTTTTTGTCATAATAAAATAGGAGACTAAAGTATGTAACTTTAACCAATATCACACTTCTAATCCAATCCTTCTAATTCCTCAAATTATCCACCATTAAACACAATAAGAAAATTAAACTTGAGTAGTAGAAACTCACACTAGCAGTAGTAATAATGACTAGCAGTAGTAAAAACCTTTACCTTAATGACGCATGTAAATGGTTAAACATTTTAACAATAAGCTTCCCCTGAAACCCATATGTTAACCATTTCATGAATCTTCAATTCTGTAGCTTCTATGTAATGATTACTGATGAAGAAAACTAAGTATAACGAACTTGATGCTGAAGTAGAATAACCCAAACTTGTGTCTTATATCTTGTACTATCTATATGACGTCAAACTCATACCAAGACCAAAGTATAATTAGATCACAACCTCTTGACAAAATCCTCATTTTCTATGAGACACATAACCAAAGTGATAGCAAATGTACGCATTGAGCATCATAAGAGAAATCGCACACCTTTGCTAGATTCGTCAAGTCTTCGTCACATCGTTTCTAAGAACGAACAAGTTATCTCCATATGTTGTAATCCATTTGAGATATGATAAGAACACAAATCCAAATAATTCTACTTCATCTTCAAATAGGTGATAAATAACCATCTTCGTAACCAATTCGAACAAATAATCCAAAATACGATCCTTTTAAACATTTAAACCAAAATTAATCTGTTAGCTTCCCCTTAAACGAAGCATCTTGTTCAATCCGAGATCCAAAACCCATGTGTGTGTCATCCGATAACCTTTCTCAGTCGAGAACCAAAAACCTTCACTGTCCGATATCGGTTGAAACTAGCAGTTTAAACTTTTAACTCAAGCAGTACAAACTATGAGCCAGCAGTATAAACTTTCTTCAAGCAGTATTAATTTTCCATACCTACTAGTTACTACTATTAGTATAAGTTAGTACTGTTAGTATTAAGTTACTGCTGCTTGTTGAAGTTAAGACTGCTCAGAGTTGAAGATTGAAATATATGCTAAGTAGTTAGTGCTGCTAGTAGTAAAGTTAAGACTGCTAGTACACAGTTACTACTGTGAGTATATATTAGTACTGCTAGTACTAATGTTACTACTGCTTATGTTTATTAGTGTTGCTGGTACAAAAAGTTTATGCTGCTGGATTACAACTGTTAGAAGAATTGCTACTGTTAGAAGATAAAGACGAGTAAAGAGATAAGGATTACTTGAAGATGAGGATTAGAAGATAATTATAGAATAGATTGTATCAGAATATTCTATAAGTTTATGTTTATCTTTAGTATATGTTGTAAGCCGACTAGGACTCCTTAGTCTATAAAAGGAGGCTCTAGGGCATTAGTTGAGATACAAGTTTTCATAGTTGTCAAGTCGATTTAGAAAAGCTTCAAGGTTGTAAACCCTAGTACTAGTGAAGAGTACTCGTATTATTGATCTAATAATATTGGAGCGTTTGGTTATATCTTTGTTCATTCACAATTACTGTTCTATTCATTATACTTCTAGATATTAAGGTGTAGATTCCGCATACACTTTAGTATACATACAAAGTTTCTACAACAAGTTATTTTGGATTTATCCAAGGTAATTTAACCTTAGACAAGCTAAGGAATCGATCAAGGATTGGGATCAACAAGTGGTATCAGAGCTTTGCTTTGAGAAACTTTGATCTAGAAGTCATGGAATTTGAATCTGCACATAGTAATACTACTGCTAAGCTACCCATACTCAAACTAGGTGAGTATGAGATGTGGGTGATAAGAATTAAGCAGTACTTCCAGGTACAAGACTATGCTCTATGGGAGGTCATAGAGAATGGTAACTCATGGGTTGAACAAAAATGAAAGAAGAGTATTCATTTTAACACCAAACCCTCACAAATGGGTAAACGACATGAGCAAAATAACAATGTCTTCGCCATCAAAACAAAGAACTCCTATTCCAACAAACAAAACAAGGAAACATGGTTAGTACCCATACCACGCTAACAAACTCTTCAAATACACCAAGAACAAAAAACAAAAAGGCAAGGATTCTTCTTGCCATATAAGAAAGACAACTACCCTTCGTGAGCATTTCTCATCAAAAGCCTTTGCAAAAATTTCTTTACCTAGAAAATAATTTTTAGGGTTTGGGAAGAGATTGGAAAAAAGGAAGAGGAAAAGAAATTTGTTCAAATCCTGAGGTAACTGAAAGGCTTCAATTGTAACTTCCCCACTGCTAGCCTTAATTTAAGGCAAAAGAAAGCGGAGTTAGTATAATATGTTTGGAAAAAAGCCTATTGGGTCAAACACATTTTAACAAAAGCGTTGTGTGATTCCTCACCCTATTAAATACGTTTTGGCTTGCGTGTTGCAACTGACGTCAACATGGTCCTGCATAAAATTGAAGGGAAAGTCAAACACACCGCTCAAGAATGTCAGGATGACGCCACCTATAGTCGAAAAGACAACAACGAGAAAACATAATATCCCTAGGATACTGAATGTTTTTTTTTTATTTTCAAAAGTTTCTCCTACACTTCAATACTAAAAGTGATTAGCCATCTTTCCTATAGCCAACTCGAAACCCTTTGCAGAGAAAAATAGCCTATGCCTCACCATTATTACAAAAATAGTCGTGACATGATCTTGAAAACGTTTTAACCTGAAAAGGAATCCGCCCGAGCTGTGTGGACTCAGTTTTAGTATAATATCATTTCACCTTGGCACACCAATATAAATCTAAGACTCGGGGACTTGATAACGTATCATTATTAGTGGCTCAAATCTCTAAATACAGCACCCACAAATCAAGCATCCCCTTACTACCACATACTAGAAAGGCAGTTAAATAACCAATACGTTGTATTCAGAGGACTGAATACGTCGTATCACACAATAAACAAACAAGAATGCAAATTATTCTAAACTACACTACTCCTAAGGGTTAGATCTAATCTAATGTTAAAAACCAAAATATCAGATAAAAATCAAGATTAATTTTCACTCCCTGGCAGCGGCGCCAAAAACTTGATGTGTCGTTGTGTGGTGTATATTTTATTGATTCAAGTTTTAAATTTATATTTTGCCGACTAAACCAAAAACAACACTTTAACGGGTAGTGTACCCGATCGGTGGTAGTTTCATGGTAAGTAGGGTGTCGAACACTTAAAGCGAGGTTAAATCTATCAATTTAATTAATATCTTGGTTATCTAATCTATGTTAATTCTATTCTATTCTAAACCTATGTCAGTCTAAATCATAATTCTAACAGGACAAAAAGGGGTTTTTAGCCTAAGAGACTAGCACGGTTTGGCTGGTGACTACAATCAATTCAAGGCACTTTAACCCACGCAAGCTAATAAACAAAAGATAAAAGAGCGGTCAAGCCAAATATAAGAAAACTGTATTAACCATTATTAATCTGATTAGAATGTTGGTTTGTTTATTAAGTGCAATGATTTCTTCTCTCGAGGCGGCATATCATTCTTAAGACTTAGGCGTTACATCATCCTAAGACCTAGACACATTAATTATGTCATAATTAAAGCATCCGCATAAAGCATCCTTATTTGCTGATTATAATCTATCTTAGGGATTAAAGCAATGGTGATCTTATTAAACCCTAGCTCATAGAGACTTTACACACTTACCGCTTAATGGCAATTTATACACTAGTAGTCTACTTGTCCAACTATCCAATGGAATCATAACATTACTTGTTGAATTATCTAGGTCACCTGCTAGTCAACACGATCAATAAACCATTGGCAATATCCAATTAACTAGTTAAGCCCGAAGCGTATCCTAGACACAGACTTAGAAGGATAATATTTGTGATCCTATGATTTTAGATGTATAAATTACTATATGGAGAGATATCCCGGACTCTAGATCTACCTGGTCCGTGTCACTAGATCTAGTTGAATGATAGGTCGCATACAAAAGCGCGTAAACAAGTATAAATTGATAAACATAAACAAGCATTAAACGATAAATCAAGAAATCGAGATAAACAAATACCAAACATTCAGATCTTCATAATAATGGCTAATACCCGAAGGTATTAGCCTTCAAACGTCATAATAAATACAAGAGCAATTATTTAGCCAAGGTAAACTAACCGAGTTAACGAATGATACCAAAAACTAAACGATTAATAAAGTATATGGAATTACACGTTGTCTCCTATGGAATTGGATACGTTGCTCGACCTCTTCTGTTCTTTTTCTCCTCTAAAAATCAACTTTTATGGTTTAGGTATCGAGAATATGATTTAGCACACTTAAAACTCGTTTTTGAGCCTTATATTTATAAGGTCTGGAAGTCGATTCGATACGGAGTATCCAAGGAGTTGGATACGGTGTATTTAGGATTTCTTAGAGTAGGGACTACGCTTGATATCTTCCAGAATATTATATTCGTTCCATATATTGAATACGGCGTATTGAGTATCTCTGGATACGGCGCATTAAGCTTCATCCTCTGTGGTCTTTGGTGAGTGCAGGCACGGATACGCCGTATCTTCCTTGATGGATACGACGTATTGGTTATCAGAATAGTAATCTTTAAAATATCTTCTTTTAAGCTCCAGAATGCGCGCCTTTTGCTATCTTTCACCAATTACTCTATAATTACTACAATTCTCAAATATAAACGATTAAGTAACAATTATTTGCAATAACTATACAAAACGGGTTAATAACATGGGATAAATGATGCTATAAAATAGACGTTATTTGATGTCATCAAATATCCCCCACTGAATTATACTTGTCCCCAAGTAGCCTTTTGATATCATCAAATAACGTCATACTTTACTATCATTTATCCCACGTATTTTACCCACTTTTATATAATTATTGCAAGATATTGGTACTTAATTGCTTAAAGTTTATTATTGCAGTAATTATGGAGTCACTTGTGAAGAAGAAGCAAAAAGGCGCAATTCTAGAGCTTAAACGAAGACATTTGAAGAATACTATTTTCTGCACCTATACGCCGTATCCAGCAATGAAGATACGGCGTATCAGCGCCAGCTCAGCACAAGAAACGCGTAATGATCAATTCCTGATCCGGCGTATCCACTACAACCAATACGCCGTATGCACAGCTGTTCATCAGTCAAAGATACACATTTAATATGATTGATGGTAATTATCTTAATTGATTTGATCTTATCGCGGACTCCAAGGAAATTAACCCCTATACGCCGTATCCACTTATCCCTATACGGCGTATCCAGGCGTATTTCAGACACTATAAATACAAGACTCAAAAATGAGTTTTAGTGTGCAATATCACATTCTCTGTATAGTATACAACTAAAGTCGAATTTCTCAAGCCAAGAAGAGCAGCCAAGGTCGAGCACTACTCCTAATTCCATAAAAGACATCGTGTAATTCTTACTTTCTTAATCATTCGATTTTTAATTGTTTGATTACGTTTGTAATAATGACAATGATTATGGGATAATACCCTCGGGTATTAGCCATGTTAATGAAGATTATAATGTTTGGTTTGTTTTAATCTGGCTTTGCTTAATTTATCGTTGTTGTTTAATTATGTTTATCGCCTTATACTTGTTTATGTGCTTGTACATGCGACCTATCATTCAACTGGGTCTAGGGAGACCTAACCAGTAACCTAGATGCCGGGATGGCTCTCCATGTTATGTTTTATATGCCCGGACCAATAGGATCACAAATGGCACCTTATCATTACTCTTTGATTATGAGTTTAGTTGACCGGCAGGTTACCCGATATTGTTCAACCAGTATTTTTCATTTATTAATTAGTATTGATTTTGGTGGTGGACTACCGGCGTATAAAACAACATCAAGCAATAAGTGGGTAAAGTCCCGATGGGCTAGGGTATTAACAGGATCACCACTGCTTTAATTCCCTATGGTAGATTATAATTAAACTATAGGATGCTTTATGCGGATGCGTTAATCGTGACAGGATTGTTCGTGTCTAGGTCTTAGGAAGAAGTATCGCCTAAGTCTTAAGAATGATATGCCGCCTCGAGATAAGCAGTCATTGCACTAATTAATCAAACCAACATTTAATCAGATTTAACATGGTTAATACAGTTTTCTATTATTTGGCTCGTTCTGCTCTTTTGTCTTGTGTTTATTTGCTTTAGTGTGTATTGTGCTTAGAATTGATATTTGTCACCATAAACCTGTGCCAGTCTCTCAGGCTGAAAACCCCCTTTTACCTCTAGTAAATATGTATAACATAGGTTTAACCAGTAATTAGACTAATCTAGATAGAATAAAATACTGATAGAATAATAGGTTAACTCTCACTCTTAGTGTTCGACACCCTACTTACCGCGAAGCTACATCTTGACCGGGTACTCTGCCCGTTAAAGTGTTGTCTTTAGGTTAGTCGGCTAAATATAAATGTAAAACCTAATAATCATAAATAACACCTATACAACGACACATCAAGGTTTTTGGCGCCGCTGCCGGGGAGTGATTAGTTTAATCTTTATTCTTTTTAGTATTTCTAACCTTTAACTTGTTTAGTGTAAAATTATTAATTCTGATTTCTAACTACTAATTATTTAGTTTAATTGTGTGCTTTAATTTATCGCATTTTAATTAAGTGTTTTATTTTTGAATTAAATACGGCGTATTCAGTCCTCTGAATACGACGTATTAGTTGATTTAACATTTTTCCTTTAGCAAATCCATCACAGGAAACGATGAACGACCCCAACATCACCATGGAAGAGTACATCAGACTTGAAGAAGAAAAAAGCTCAAAGTCGTGGTGAAACGTTTAATTGGCAAACCGCCACATTTGGTAGAATAAGGCATTATTATGAGGAGGAACGCTTTCATGAATTTCCGAAGAGAGTTCCTGCCATCTCTTCGGGAACAAATAATTGTGGAGGGGGGGGGGGGGGGGGGGGTTTTAAACCATTCGATTCAAAACAAGGGGGGATAATGGGAGAATACGATGATGAAAGAGAAGATTTTGAGACTGAATTCCCAACCATAGTCTTCAACAACACATCCGACACAACACCCCCGTGTGAACCCACTATAATTCCCTCCTACGAAAACCAAGTAATCTTAGAATCATAGACAATCCGACTACGAAGATACACTGGAGTGAGGGGGGTAGGAGGTAGAAAAATTTTTGATGAAAATTTATTTTCATATAAAATATTTTCTGTCAATGATTTAAAAACGGATTCGGAAGATTGTAATGGGAATATGCCTACGTCACCCAACCCTACGGTTGATTATTTTGATGATTTAGACCACTTTAAAGATTTCGAAAATGAATTTCCAGCCATTGTTTATAACGATGGCTTAACGTCTAAATCAGATCTTGGAACCAAACCTCTTGTAATTTCTGAATGAATCGATGAATTTAATTTAATCAATGAAACATCATTTTCTGAATATGATGAAGAAATTGTTTCACGTTTTAATAATCTATTCAATGATATTCATCACGATGATTTAAAATTAGAAAAAGACAACGAGGATGACGATATCAGTATAATACAATCTTCAGAGGATAATGAAATTTCGCATGGGGAATTTTTTTTAAAACGAATCATGATAAAACCATTAAAACTTTTGAAAAGTTTAGTTTTATCATTAACTTAAATATCATGATCTGAAGTTATTAAGGAATGCTACTCTTTCTTATTATAAATCTATATGTGCCGTACGGCATTCTGTTCGACCCTAAGCGGTATTATAAGGATGGTTCTCATACAAACGTTGCGGAGGCCAAGGTACGTTCTCTTTTAAAAACTTTGAAAATTGGTCTCCATATGGCGTATATAGCTTCATATATACACCGTATCAGTTGAATGTCTGATACGCCGTATCAGACAAATCCCTATACGGCATATCGAGCGTGGGTATAAAAACCTAGCTAGATACGCCGGATCATTTCACACATACATTTTACCCTAAGAAAAATGTTTCACCGCGCGCTTGATTCGAAATCACTCTTGATTCCATACATCTCTTGCATATTAATAAGACGGTAATGATTCAATCCTTTCCCCTCTTTCTCTATGATTGGAAATTAGGGTTAAGTATATGTTGGATCATTTTACTGAATAGATCTTAACCTTCAGGTTGCAAAGAGTTTGCTCCTTTAGATAATTCTAAAGCAACAATATTGAAACACTGAGTGAACACTATTGATTATGCGGAATCTAATCAATAATGCTAAGAAGAACAATAATGAATATCACAAAAGAACTTTTATATTAAACTTTGAATCTACAAACTATGATTACTATTCGATCTCTATGATCTTGTGTAGAACTATATCTACTAACTATGCCTAGGTTTCCATTATAAACTAAGGAAACCCTAATGGGCTTTACAAAACGCGTATAAAGATAATGCATATCCTTTCCTAAGATATCTCATGCATATCTTTAACTTTAACTAATTTCTGCGTAAGCAGACTTAACTATTACATAAGCAGTATTAACTATTTAACACTACCAATACTAACTATGATAATCCTTCTACCAGTACTAACTATGTAACTAGCAGAACTAACTATAATACACTAACAGAATTAAGTCTGTTATACAAAATTCCTAACAATCCTCCCCTAAACTTGAACTTTACTTGTGAACTTCAAGTTTCTTCAGTTGTCTTCATTTTGGACTTTTGAGAATTGTATCTAAGCATGTCTTTAAGTCCTTAGCTTCTTTTGTCTTTTAGTCTTTGTCTTCTCTTCATCACAGCTACACAGCAACATCCAACTAAGTTGGCTTTGTAGTTTTTGGCAAACTACCAGCCATAAATGGATTTGATATGTCTTTACCATAAGCCATTTGCTATGGACTAGTCAATGGCGTCAAATTGCAATAACAAGGTGCAATTGATAACTTATAGTTTTAGCAACATATCAGCTATCAACGAATTTAAGTTCTCTTTACCAGTAACCGTTTGCTTTAGAGTAGCCAATGCTTTAGTATAATACTATGGTGCATTGATTACCATATAGTTTTTGGTAAACTGTCAACCATTAACGGATTTGAGAAGTCTTTACCAAAGCCGTTTGCTTTGGACTAGCCAGTTTTTATGCCTATTAAGCATGGTGAACTGATGACCATTTATTGTGTGGTGGTTAGACAACATCCAAACCCTTCTCACTTCCATTATAGTCCATAGTTTCCAAAAAAACATGCTCACTGCTACTGAGAGACTCATCACTTTCTTATCCCAGCTAGCTTCTCAATAATCTTTAAGATTTGATAACAAACTTCATCCATTGTACCATCTAGAAGCTTCATCTTTAGCATCACTTGGCAAGCATCTTTTGACAACAGATATTTCCTATCTGCTAACATATATATATAGTAGATGCCTCCAATGTTAGGCAATGTACTGCACAATTAGGATAGTACCTCCAATTAATCATGTTTTGTTGAAGTGGTAAGCTCCAAATAGCATCTTCATTAAGAGGTGGATCAAACATAGTCCTGAGGTTACTCCAAAGCACTCTGTCCATACAGCATCCTTCGGCCAATTGTTCTATACTTCTTCATACCAACCTGTACAACTCCTATAAGATCCCTCTTTTGAGAAGTCTTTAACCATAACTCTAAAGCTCATGTAGACTGTATCAGTATCAGCTTTATTTTGCTCTCATTATCGGATAAATACTTCTTTAAACCTTGCTGAGAATATCTTCAATTTTACCACAATATTAATTTTGTAGCCCAAGGATAGGATTCATAGCTTCCCACCTATTCATCTTTAATCAGTCTCGAATCTCCTGGTGCATTCTTTGTCAACACCTTATACCTTCCTAGCCTTTTGCTTCTTTCCTTAGTTTCCTAGTTCTTTTACTAGCTCTTCTTCCTATTACTTCAGTCAACTTTTTCTCCTATAGCTGGAACATCTTTATCATCAATCTTTTGTTTCTTTGAAGTTTTTGTCTGAAGCTCTTCTCCATATCTTTTCAATTTTGCCTTTGTAGCTTCAAAATCCATAACAAAAGTGTCAATCTGCTGAACTACTATCAAACTCTCTTTAATCTCATTAAAACTCAACTTCCTTTAACTGAGAACTTCTAATTCCTTGATTTTCAGATAAGTTTGACATGTAGATTCACACTTTGACTTAGTCAAGGGTTAATTCTCTTTGCTTTAGCTCTTTCCTTTGCAAAGTATTTCTTCTTTGATTCACCATATCTACCGTTCTTTTTGCAAAGTCTTGTTCAGGCAAATCCTTTCCCAACACATCTTTTGTCAACTCTGCATTTGCTTCTAGCTTACCTCTAATAGCATCCCAATCTTCTTCAGTATAATATTGAGCTTCAAAAAAAATATTTGTCAAGAGTTGTTTGAAATGAAGGAGTGAGGTTGGTATTTATAGGCAACCATTTGAATTTCAAATTCTGTCCCAGAGGAACAAGATGTGCGACCCACGGATCCACCATCTCCTGGATCCGTGCAGTGCATTAGGTGGATCTGTGGGAGGAGCTGGGACAAAAATTATCATTTTGTGATTAACCACAAATCTATACAAAATATTGTTTTATACTTATTAAAACTAGTTTAATGGATTCTTCTAGAAGAAAATACTTCTTAACATAAATAAGTAAAGATTTTCTAGATTTGTAAAGATTTGAAAAGATTGTTTCCACTTATGGTTAATCCTATTTTGTCTTACATGATTAATATAACTAGCTTATAATTAATCATGTGTTAAGTTAAATCATTTGATTAGAAAAGATTTATGCAAATGATATTATTTTTCTTTGATCATTAACTATGTTTAATAATGCCATATTCATACCGTAAGTGATAGTCGTCGTCAAGTAAACTTTCGACTAAATAACTTGTTTACGTAAACTTTCGACTAAATAACTTGTTTACGTAAACTTTTACGTAGTATGACATTATATTTGTTATTATCAAAAGATGAAGATTATTAAATATAAATATTGTTTTTGCGCGAATATTTGTATTAACAGGGTGAATGAAATGGGAAGCGATGAAGTGTTGTTTACATCTGAGGCATGGAAACGTGATTTTGATATTAATGAGCCAATTTACACAGACTTATGTCATGAATTTTATGCAACTTTTGAGTTTGATGAAGTTGTGGTAGATGATGAATTAATGACGAAGAAAGCAATCAAATTTAGGCTGTGTGGTAAAGCTTATGCTATGAGTATTCTAGATTTTGCTAAACGCTTAGGTTTGTATACTGGTGCTGAAATTCAAGAGCATGGATTTGAAACCTATTTTATTGGAGGTTTTAGGAATGATGATGATTTTATTGCTGATCAGTATTGGCTGAATATTAGAAGTGAGGAAGCATTGACCTTGTCTAGGAGCTCAGCCAAAACAATTAGGAAACCTGTGCTCAAAGTTTTACAAAAAAATGATTACAAATGGTTTATGTCAAAGAACTACAGGGTATGACAAGGTACATAATAATGAGTTATGGTTATTGAGTATGTTTGAGGCCAACCACCAAAATGGATATGCTAATGTTTCTTGGTTGATTGCTAAGTGGATGAAGAAAAAGGGAGTTGGAACACAGAGAGAAAGTTTGGTCTGCTGTGGACAGTTTGTGACGAGGATTGCGAAAAGACTTGGTTTATTGAGCGATGAGGTGCTAAATGGGCTAAGTGCCCCAACTTATTGCAGAACATTGGATGCCAACATCCTTTGAGAATTGATTGGCTTTAATGGAAGGTTGATACCCAAAGAGATTGCACCTAGTATCCCAAGAGTAGTAACACCAAGGGCTCCACGCCATACTACTTTTGATTTTTATGACAAGATAAGTCAATTGGAGACTCGAATAGGTGAAATAGAGAGGATGACGCGTAGGCAGTCCTATCATTCAGACAGATATGCTAGAGTTCTAGAGCATATAGCTTCGCATTTTGGAGTTACACTACATGACCCATATGATCCACCAAACTACTTTGAGCAGCAACAATAGCAGGATGATCAAGAGTAATATCAAGATGATAACACTTTGGTTTGGTGACCATTTGTGGTCATGTATTTAAAATAAATTCTTAAAACTCCTTTATTATTTATTGTCAAGTGTGATATGCCTTGATTGGCAGCTAAACTATTTCGTACTATCATTTCTACTATGGAACACTTTTGGTTTATCATATATGTTTGTATTGTGTGGTTTTTTGTGTATTATTATTACAAAATTAACAGGTGAAAGACCATAAGAATTCACGTATGAAGACTCTATCTTCAACTTCATACAATCTGATAAAACAAGAGAAGTATTATCTTGTGATTCATTTTTCCCATTCATCTTTTCTCTATAATATTTCTCGCATTAGGGACAATGCTCATATTAAGTATGGGGGGAGATAAATGTTAAAAGATAACATATATATATATATATATTAAAAAAATGACTTATACACAATTAAAATTAAAAATGTTTAAAAATGAATCCTTTCGATTGATCACAATAAACAAATATGATTATGGATTGATAACATTACTGGCATATTTTACCTACTACCCCAAAAATTGTGAGATTTAGATCTTAAGGAATTCAGGTATCCATCTTTGATACCTAAGATAATTTTTACTTTTAGCTTTCTCGAGTTAAGGTTTGAATGCAATTGCAAGTGTCTCATCCGTCGTTACGGCTGTGTATTTGTAGTTTGTCACCTTTTCTGAGTGTGCCGGTAATTTGTTAATTCTAGAACTTGTGCTTGAAATCTTTACGAGACCGCAGTAAGATCACGTTCGCGTGGTATAGACATTTAACTGATTAAGAGGATATATAATAATGCAAAAATATAAATATGAATAAACATTGTCAAAAAGTTTTCTGATTCAATTATCTAAAATTTTATCCGTACATATTGATGCGCGTAAACGTTGGTATTGCTATTAAAATGAAGTGCAAAGGTTGCAAACTTCTAAGTTCGTTTGAAGTAGTATGCTTTTTCATGAGTACGGAGAGAGGTAAGGAAGTTTCTCCTCCAAATGAGAAATTATGTTAAAAAAAAAGAAAAAGAACAAAGGGAATAATGGCAACAATAAGCCAAACAGGGAGGAAAAGTCGAAATATAATTACGGATAAGTGTATTATAATTTATATAAAACTTTTTGATACATATAAAACTTAAAATACTAATTAGTAACCTCTTTTAATGTTTCTAATGTTGGTGTGTTTACGCCATGTCTAATGCCAAATTATAGTTTCTTGTAGTACAAGCCTATGTGAATTTGAAAACATTTTAATGACTTGTCGCATTCTGAGTGACTTACATATATCATTTACTTTACTAAATTGAGCGAGTGTGAACTATCCTTACAAAATTTTATGAGTGCTTTGTTTCGCCGTTATTATTTTTGCTTGTGATCTACTGACCTATGACTAAATAACTTCGCTTTAGATTGCTTGAGGGAAAGCAATAACTAAGTATGGGGGATTTGATAACACTCCAAATATACATAAATTATTTCCCGTTAATATGTAAATTATCTATATAAATATGTTAAATATCGATTGTTTAGGTATTATTGTGTAAACAGTTGTTTTAGGACCATAAGATCTGAATAAGGACTAAAAAATCGCAAAAGATATTCTTTTAAATGGACTACGACCGTTTTGAAGAAGGATCTAGAAGTGAAAGAAGTAAATGAGCCTTGTCCTCAAGGCTCAAGTTGCGACACTAGATGAAAGTACGGGTTCGGAGAAAAGATGCGGATATTTCTTTCGGAACTGATCTTCACGTTCCCAGGTATACTCAGCTCCTTGCCGAGAGTTCCAATGAACTTTGACTAACGGGATTCTTCTTCGCTTTAGCTTCTTCACATCCTGCTCCACGATCTTAATAGGTTCTTAGACAAATCGTAGATTTTCATCAATCTCAATCTCATCCAAAGGCACTTGAACATCTGGCTCAGCCAAGCATTTCTTGAGGTTCGACACATGAAATGTGTCGTGGACACAGCTTAGCTCATGGGGTAACTTTAGTCGATAAGCCACCGGTCCAACACGCTCCACGATCTCGAACGGTCTGACATATCGTGGTGCTAGCTTTTCTTTCTTACCAAATCGTACAACTCCCTTCCATGGAGATACCTTAAGTAACACTCGGTCTCTAACTTTGAATTCAAAAGGCTTACGCCTCTTATCAACGTAGCTTTTCTGGCGACTCGTTTCCGTTTTCAATGTTTCCTTAATATGAAAAATCTTTTCTGCCGTTTCTTGTACAAGTTCTTGTCCAATAAGCTGACTTTCTCCAACTTCAGTCTATATAACGGGGGATCCACATTTCCGCCCGTACAGAGCCTCGAATGGTGCACACTTAACGCTCGTGTGGTAACTGTTATTATAAGAAAACTCAACCAAGGGAAGATGAGCATCCCAACTGCCACCAAAATCCATAACACAAGCTCGAAGCATATCTTCCAACGTCTGAATACTACACTCACTCTGACCGTCCGTCTCAGGGTGGTAAGCCGTACTCATGTGTAGTTTTGTACCCAACGCTTCCTGAAGAGCTTGCCATAAGTGTGACGCGAATCGACCATTATGGTTTGAAATGATTGACACTGGCACACTATGTCTTGCTACGATTTCATTGATATAAATCCTTGCCAGCTTCTCCGTTTTGTAATCTTCACGAATGGGTAAGAAGTGAGCCGACTTGGTCAATCTATCCACAATGACCCAAATCGCATCATACCCACCGCTGCTTCTAGGCAACTTTGTGACTAAGTCCATTGTTATCTTCTCCCATTTCCACTCAGGGATTTCTGGTTGTTGAAGTAATCCTGAGGGTTTTTGATGTTCGGCTTTAATCTTAGAGCACGTAAGACACTTGCTAACGTACTCAGCAATATCTCTCTTCATACCAGGCCACCAATACAAGTATCTCAGATCATGATATATCTTATCCGCACCCGGATGTATTGAATATCTAGAAGTATGAGCTTCATCCATGATCAGTTTCCTTACACCACCAACTGATGGAATCCAGATACGATCAAAGAAGTAAATTCCACCATCATCTTGTCGTTCAAAGTGTTTTTCTAATCCTCTTAGCCATTCAGCTGGAGCTTTGAGATCCTTGGAAGCTTCGCCCTGTGCTTCCAAAATCTTAGTCTTAAGTCCAGAATGAATAGTAATACTCATAGCATGTACTCGCCTTGGCTTGAGCCTTTCTTTTCTACTCAAGGCATCTGCCACCACATTTGCCTTGCCCGGGTGGTATTTGATCTCACATTCGTAGTCACTGAGCAGCTCGATCCACCGCCTTTGGCGCATATTCAAATCTTTCTGGTCAAATATGTACTGGAGACTCTTGTGGTCAGTGTAGATAACACTTTTTGTCCCATAAAGATAATGTCTCCGGATTTTAAGAGCGAACACCACCGCACCCAATTCCAGGTCGTGGGTGGTATAATTTTTCTTATGCGTCTTCAACTGTCTTGACGCATACGCTATCACTTTTCCCTTCTGCATCAGCACGCACCCAAAACCTTGTTTCGATGCATCACAATAGACTACAAAGTCATCTGGTCCATCAGGGAGTGCTAACACTGGAGCATTGCATAGCTTCTCCTTCATAATGCGGAAAACTTTATCTTGTTCATCGCCCCACACATATGTCTTATTCTTTTGAGTCAACAGGGTGAAGGGCTTGGCGATCTTGGAGAAATTCTCAATAAATCTCCGGTAGTAACCCGCCAATCCTAAAAATGAACGGATTTTAGTTGACGATTTATGGGTCTTCCAGTTATTGACCGACTCAACCTTGCTAGGATCCACGTAGATACCATCACAGTTGACCACATGTCCTAGGAACTGGACTTCCTATAACCAAAATTCGCACTTTGAAAATTTGGCATACAACTTCTCCTTCTTGAGTAAGTCTAGAATCGTCTTCAGGTGGACTTCATGTTCTTCTGACTTTGAGTAGATTAAGATGTCGTCAATGAACACAATTACGAATTTGTCCAAATACGGTTTGCAATCGCGGTTCATTAAGTCCATAAGATTGTTGGTCGTTCGTCAGCCAAAATGGCATGAATGTGAACTCAAATGCCCATAATCGGGTTCTAAAACGCTGTCTTCGGTAATATCTTCTTCTTCGGACTCTCCAAACTGTTGATTATACAGAGCGAAGATCTATCTTGGAGAAACAACAACGCACCTTGTAATTGATCAAACAAGTCGTCAATTCTGGGAAGAGGATAGCGGTTCTTTATAGTCAACTTATTTAATTCCTTGTAGTCAATACACATTCTTCATTCGCAACATACTTTCTTCTTTAACAAAAAAGCACGGGTGCTCCTCCATGTTGAGTGGGCTAGGTCGAATGAAACCCTTCTCTTGAAGCTCCTTTAGCTGGTTCGACAACTCTAACATCTCTGACGGAGCTAATCGGTATGGTGATTTAACAACTGGCGACGTGCCTGGAATCAGATCGATGCGGAATTCTATCTCACGCACAGGAGGTAAACCTGACAGATCATCTGGAAATACCTCAGGGAAGTCTCGGACAACCCGAATGTCATCAAGCTTTTTTTTCATTAGCCTTGATACACGCAAGTGATCCAGGATCCTTTTCCGGCCTCTCGCCTTGTACTTCAAGAATCTCGCCATTCGGAAGAGGAATATGGACAATCTTTTCATAACAATCTATGACAGCTCGATGGTATGATATATATATTATATATAGTTTAAAAATCAGCAAATCAACAACCAATCCATGCCAATAATAACATCGAAACTTCCTAGTCGAGTCGGGAGTAGGTCAATTTTGAAAATATGATTATATAAGGTTAAGGTACATCCTTGTAAAACAGTGTTGGTACTAACCACCTTTCCATCTGCTAACTCTACTTCATAACTAGTATTTAAAGCGGTTGGGGCAATATCAATAAAAGGTGTAAACGCAGAAGATACAAAACTCTTCTCAGCACCAGAATCAAAGAGGATACAAGCGTAGTGATCATTAAGAAGAAACGTACCCGTGACCACATTCGGATTCTGCTACGGATTTTCAACCACCATGTAAGCTCTCGCACAAGCTCCCTCATTATGTTGGTTCCCTGCCTTAGGACACTTGTTCTTAAGATGTCCTTTCTCACCACACCCATAACATATCGCATTCTGCAGGAAATCATTACATGCACCTGGAAGTATAGCTCTACAGTCCTTCTCCAGATGACGAGTTCTTTGGCACTTCTGACACTTTGGAGGGCATCGCCCACTATGATGAAAGTTGCAACGATTTCACTTTGGTAGATTCCCAGCATAACCTTTATTCTCAGTTGAGGCTGCAGCATAGGCCCTGGCAGTTTCCTGTCTCCTGTTTTGTTGTTGGTGATAGTTGTTGTTTCGGTTACGGTTGTTGTTGTTGTTGTTGTTGTTGTTGGGGTTATTGTTGTTGTTGTTGGTGTTTCTTTGGTGATCTTCCCATTTTCTTTTGTTGCTTTCACCAATTCTAGTAGCCTTACCCTGAACTGCTTGCTCAACCAGTTCACGGGCCATGTTGATGGCATCATGCAGAGTTGCAGGCTTAGAAGAAGTGATGTTTCCTTTGATTCTTTCAGGAAACCCACGAGTGTACCTTTCAATCTTCTTCTTTTCAGTGGGCACCAATTCAGGACACATCAAGGCCAACTCATGGAAACGATTGTTGTATGCCTCAATGTCGTCTCCTTTCAGAGTCAAAGTCCAGAGCTCTTGCTCCATCCTTTGGATTTCAGTTGCTGGGCAGTATTCCGTAGTCATCATCGTCTTGAATTCAGTCCATGGAATATGGTTAGCATTGACGAGCCCTAGAGTGTGCACGTTCCCATTCCACCATGTTAACGCACGACCCTCGAAAGTACTAGCAGCAAACATAACCTTATCTTCTTCAGCACACTTGCAAGTTTCAAACACTTGCTCAACCTTTTCTATCCAACGCCTTAACCCAACAACACCCTCCGTTCCATTAAAAGTGTGAGGTTTTCCATTCATAAAAGTCTTGTGCGAACAACCGTGCACATTCATAGTTCCTCCAGCATTCCCAGGGTTTCCTCCTGAACTTCCAGCACTATCTAGATTAGCCCTAGACTTTTCGTATTCTTCAATAGCTTTAGCCACACGCTTTTCCACCAACCTCTTAATAGATTTCTTTTTCAATCTTCTGGGCGGCATGATTCTGTCAATAATACAAGTACAAAATCCGGTAAGAATTTGTAAGAGTACATTGAGTCGAGGTATATGATACTAACCGAGAAAATAAGAATTCTATAATAATCATGAATTAATCAGAATGGTCAATATTTATATAATCGACCGATACGAATGAATAGTAATACGCTAAAAGATAGACATAAGGGATCGAATTTAAACCAAGTATTATATATAAAATATATAATACAACAATGATAATCAGAAGAGTAAGTAAAGATCAGGGAATGCGCGCGCGGATATCAGATCAGCGATGAAGGATTCTGTATTTTGAAAATGAAAGAAAAGAAAATCTGTAAAAATTTTGGTTATAGACTAGGTTTTGAAAATGACCCAGTTCCCTATAACCTTGGCTCTTGATACCAATCTGTAACACCCCCAAATTCTGGTATGCAGCGGAATGGTAACAATGGGGTGCTACGTCAAAGTACAACAATCAAGATATAGGAAACGACCTTAAATGGACGTTTTAAGATAAGATTTCATTCGATGCCATAGCAAAATATCAGAGTTCATACATTAGGTCCCATATGTTTTAAAAGTCATAAACATTTCCACATACGTTTTTAATTAAACAAAAGCTTCATACTACCAAAAGGTGACTTAAGTTTTTATAGATAAAAGTTGCATTGAATTTAAATAAACATAGAATCCATCTTTATTGATATCCATCATGGCTCCCATCTAAGCTTATACCTTAGGACCTAAAATTAAACATGCTAAAAGTCAACACAACGGTTGAGTGAATTCATTGGTTTGTCTGTAAAAGTGTGGATCACAAGATTTAAGTAATGGTAGACTATGAAAAAAATTCAGTAGTCCAAAACATGTACTATTGCGCTAAGCTCATGACTCCGAAGCCTTAACTGTCTGTCTGTCCTAAATAGGTAGGGTGTCTGCCAAAACAGCCTAAAGTTCTCTAAATGTTAAATGCACCATGATCAACTTGTGACCATAAATTCCGGTGGGGATTGTTAGTCCCGATAGATCTATCCACAACACTAGCGCTCACTATAATAGCAATTGACGGTTCATGATATTAGGGACTTAGATGGCACTGTGGTAACTTAGGCAATAATAATCAGGCAATAATCTGGATAGCATACAGTTTAAAACACTTGTGTCCGTAGTAAAACAAGCATGTAATTTCACCCCGTAGAGTTTATAAAACAAGTAGATAGAAAAAGGGGCTATGAACTCACCTCGAGTGAATGGTAATCAACAAGTATTCACAATAGAAAATGCATCACGCTTACGATCGAATGCAACCTAATCCAATATAGGTCGTATAAGTACTAAACACTTTGATTATTTATAGGTCGTATAGCTCATCATACTATCGTTCGGGCTATCATAATTAAGAGGTCATGTAGTGACGTATGAGGAGCTAGGACACTTTAAATCGTAAATCCAACAACTCGTCGATACGCCACCCCGAAGAGGCCTCATTATGAAACTCCCTAGTAATATAGTACTTTGATTAACTAATACCACATATAATTCTATATAGCTACATCACCATCTAATCATTTTAGTGAAATCATATTTATAAAGTAAAAACGTTTATAAGTATACTTTAGTAAAACTGGCGTAACTTTCTCGTTTTAAGTCCGTTTCTTTCGTTTCTTACGTCCACGCCTTCGTATTAAGACGAGTTATCAAAATATAACATTTTCAAAATCTGAGTTTTCTGATGAATAGTGATTTTTACTGTTCATAACAGTTATATATTTATTTTTATAGATTTAGTTATCGTAAATCTCGTAAATGTCGTAACTTATTCGTTATAAATCGGTTTTTCGAGTTTCTTATCATTTTGGAATCGTCATGAGGCGTACTATCTTTTTAAAACATGGTAGGGCTGTTACCAAGGTCGAACCAAAATAGCCCCTTTATAATACTTATACATATCCATTTTTATAACTTGTTTTATATACCTTTTAACTTAATAATTTACCACAAGTTTTCCAAGACTTGTTATATACTTGTCTTACATATAATAAAGTCCAAGATCCATATTGTTTCCATGAGTTCCAAAGTATCAAGTCCTTAACAAGGCTTAAAAACCTTAAACTTTCTTAAGTAACTTTAAATTACAAGTTTATACATATACATGTTTACACTTAACCAACATGTTACAATACTTATATATCCATTATTTCATGATATTATCAACCTCATAACATATGTAAAAATGTTCAAAACCATGATTACAAGTAGAAATATGTTTTACATGTTTAAAAGTATCCTAAATGGTGATATTGCTAAATAGATCATATAAACACATAAAATGATAACTGTAAAGACATAAAGGGTTTTAGATAACCTTATGGTGATGTAATATGATAACCAACACAATCCAAACCCTTGTTTAGATTGTAAACCCAAGCTTGCAAGATCTTGAAAACCTTAATTTCCAAGTAAACCCTAATTTTCCTTTTTCTTTCCTTAACTCTTGTAAAGGCTTAACCAAGCCTTAAATCTTTCTTGGTAGGTCTTAGATATGATTTAGGAATATGAGTAAGTGTTGTAAATAAAATTTTGTATGGATTTGGTGGTGATTTGATGTTGGCCGTGGGTTTTAAAGAGACAAAGGGAGTATATGATGAAGTTTTTCTTTGCAAATAAGAAGTGTGTGAGTTTACTTACTAGTGCAAGCCTTTTATAGTCCTAAGACTAGTCAAAGAAATACAATGAGAGAATTAAGGAGTCTTTGGTCAAAAATTGTAAAAGTCTTTAGGTTTTAATGACTTGGTTCCCTAAAATAGTAATCATCTCATGAAATTTAGGGAATGAATTGAATAGCTAATATCTTATTTGCAAAATGAAAGTATTACTTGCCTAGTATAAGTTGGTAACTTTAAACATATTGTATAATTTTGTAAAGTGTATGTATTGGTTTATTTATTTCATGGTAAATTCGGCTCAAGTGATGAATGTAGGTAAAGTTTTATAAAACTTTGAGCATTTGTTATAAACATAAGTATTTGTTGAAGCGTAGATTAATTTTGTTGGTTTCGGGTATGCTTAAACGTAATTTATCGCGAAACATAAACAATTTACGTAAACAATAAAAAAATAAAATGTAAAAAAGTTGATTATTACCTTCGTAAAAATAATATATTGCTTGCTTGACAAAAACTTTAATTCGTTTGGTGTCCGTTTACGCTAATTGATAATTTATAGCTTATGCGATTTAACTTAACTAATAAAATTAAAAGTAAACACGTACGAGAAAAAAAAATTAGTGAAATATATGACGTCGTAAATGACCTGAAAATACGGAAATGTTATAGTCTCCTCCGGTTAGAAGAGCCTTGTCCTCAAGGCTCAGGTTACAACACCTAAAGGAGGTACGGTTTCAGAGAAGAGATGTGGATATTTCTTCCGGAATTGGTCTTCATGTTCCCAAGTATACTCAGCTCCTTGCCGAGAGTTCCAACGAACTTTGACTAATGGGATTCTTCTTCGCTTTAGCTTTTTCACATCTCGTTCTACGATCTCAATAGGCTCTTCGACAAATCGCAGATTTTCATCAATCTCGATCTCATCCAAAGGCACCTGAACATCTGGCTCAGCCAAGCATTTCTTGAGGTTCGACACATGAAATGTGTCGTGGACACAGCTTAGCTCTTGGGGTAACTTCAGCCGATAAGCTACCGGTCCAACACACTCTACTATTTTAAACGGTCCCACATATCGTGGTGCCAGCTTTCCTTTCTTACCAAATCGTACCACTCCCTTCCATGGAGATACCTTTAGTAACACTCGGTCTCCAACCTTGAATTCAAGTGGCTTACGTCTCTTATCAGCATAGCTTTTCTGGCGACTCCTTGCCGTTTTTAGCCTTTCCTTAATCTGAAAAATCTTTTCTGTCGTTTCTTGTACAAGTTTTGGTCCAATAAGATGACTTTCACCAACTTCAGTCCATATCACGGGGAATCTACATTTTTGCCCGTACAGAGCCTCGAATGGTGCGCATTTAACGCTCGTGTAGTAACTGTTATTATAAGAAAACTCAACCAATGGAAGATGAGCATCTCAGCTGCCACCAAAATCCATAACACAAGCTCGAAGCATATCTTCCAATGTTTGAATAGTACGCTCACTCTGACCGTCGGTCTCAGGGTGGTAAGCCGTACTCATGTGTAGTTTTGTACCCAACGCTTCCTGAAGAGCTT
>BQNB010084902.1:0-28622 GCA_026074375.1 Tanacetum coccineum
TCACTTAGCCGCAAGGTTGGGATGTACCGAGACGAAAGTTGCTACATAGGATGATCTCGCCTTCAAACTCATTATTCTCGAGTGGAACGTGAAGCATAGAAATTTTGGAAAACGTTGATCCATGGTTGAAATTCGAAATAAGCACATTCACCTAAT
Source organism: Tanacetum coccineum (assembly GCA_026074375.1). Taxonomy (NCBI): domain Eukaryota; kingdom Viridiplantae; phylum Streptophyta; class Magnoliopsida; order Asterales; family Asteraceae; genus Tanacetum; species Tanacetum coccineum. Next base: position 157 of record BQNB010084902.1, read on the forward strand.
ATATAATAAATATCGGGAGTAAAAAGTTCACAAGTTACAAATATGAGTAGTGTTAGCATCTTGCCAAATGTGCTTCGCACTTACCATTTGTGTGTTGCACTTACCTTCGAGTCAAAGACAGACAAATTCGCATTAACTCAACAAGTACGCCGTATAATTTCCTTTGTGCGCCGCACTTCCTATCTGATATGAAGAATTTATGAAGACTTTAATGCTACTGCATTTACACGCTAAGTACACCGCACATATTCTCTTGTGCGCCGCACTTACTCAATAAACATTTAATACTTATGCATTTAATCACCAAATGCGCCGCATAATCTTTTGTGTGCGCCGCACTTTCACCCGAATTTCAGCCTATAAATAGAGCCTCAAAATCTCTCATTTTGATATATCACAAAAACAAAAACCATCTCTCACACAAACATCCATTCTTCATCATCCCAAACAAACCCTTTCTCCAAGAATAAACACCTTATCTTTTGGAGATTCAAGATCAAAGAACCAAGAACGAGGAAGAATGTCATACTAGTATAAGCAATATAATGAAGTTTGCTATTGAAGCAAGTTGTGTTATTGATAAGCTATTAATTAACCCTTTTTATATAAATAAATATATAATACTTATAAATATATATATATATATATATATATATATATATATATATATATATATAATAAGGATAATTACCAATATATCTTATCTTGTCCATCTTTGCTTAACAACTTAAATTATATAATCATATCGGTATAGGTTGAGAGACCCGTTATGATTTATGTGGTTTTAAAGATTTATCTATGGTCTTTATCGTTTGTGCCGAGAAATCTACTTTTGTAAATCGATAAACAAATAAGTTTTGATATAATAGTAACTGGATTATTTGAGTGACACATTTGGTCTAGTTAACTAAATATAAGTCTTGAGTTAATTAAGTTAGTTTGTGAAAACATTTTCTGACAAGAAAATCCTTTTTATAAATTAAGGTTTCACCTCCGAATTATTTTTCAAATATCCGAGTAAGTCATCTTTTATTATCATTGGTAAAAACAAAAGTTTATGTTTCAAGTTTAAATTCCATTTCTTTCTGGATATCTAAACACTACTCAAATCCATGTGGATGACCTGGTCTTACCTAAAAAATATTATACTACATACATGGGTTATACTTTTACCCATGTATAATAAAATTGGTATTTTCAGTCATTATAAATTTAAAGCTTTTGAAACACATCAATGAATAACAAGCATAATCTGAGATAGTGTCATATGAGATTTATGGATGATCTCTTTATGGCTCTAGACTCGATAGTGCACTTTAGTTTTAGTAATCGGTAGGCTAAGCAACTATTACCTTTTCATACCAATAACTCGGAGTGAGAAAGTTCCAATGGTGAAATGTGTGTAATCTCTGTGAGCAAATGAAACAAGAGTCCTTTTTGAGAGACTTGATGGCTCGTAGAGTTGTGCATTGTATCACTGGGTCTATGATGTCTATCTTCAATACAAAACAACAGCTAAAGGTATCTGATACCATATGTATTGGACTTGGTTTTGCCTAATTGTAATGATGGCTTCTTTCTTTTCACCTTTTATCTTTACATTTGTTTTTCATTCTTCAACCCCTTCAATGCTTAGTAAGAGTTCATCACTAACACATTGTTGGGTTTGTTCTAGTGTTAGCTCTGTCTTAGTTTGCATTTTTCTCTTTTTCACTTTTACTCCTTTTGTATCATACCTAAGGACTTCTATTCTAACTAATGGAATATCCCTAGGTAGATCCCTCGGTTCTGGCTGGATCATAGGACAGATACCAAACCTTAACCACCTTATAACTCCATAAAATTAAGTACATGGTCGGTCTATTGGTATTGCCATGAGTTGGCCATTAAACCTTGAAAAACAAATTCAAGGTACTTGATATATATCAAAAACATTTGTACCTCGATAGTTTTTTACTTTTCAAAGAATGCCCCCTTCAAACACCTCATCGATAGACTGAAATTGTAGCAAGGTGATGAGGAGGAGTCCGCAGTTAAGTCTTTACCCTAATTACTTTACATTTTAGTCTAATTTCCTCCCCCTCAAAAATAGCATACCATATGATGTTTTTGATATTAATGGAGTAAAATGGCTATTTGAGATTTAAAAAACATTAGGGAGAAAATTGTTAATAGCATGATTTCATTAGAACAATTTCCTTAGCTCCCCCTCAATTTTTTAAGGGAATGATATAGTGTTGAGTACAGTAGACAATTTTGAAAGATTTTAAATTTATTAAAAAATACTTAAAAAAATATACTCGAACACGTATATAATTTATGCCAGTTGCGCTACAGTAATAAGATTGATTAATGAGACATGACCTGAAACTATAAAATCGGAGCGATCGACATTGTCACTCTGATCCAAAACCAGCAATTTGTGGTCCAGTCTCGTCATTCACCTCTTAGAAGCTTTCTTAGCTTCCCCCCGAAACTCCCGCAATCATTTCTTGAGTAATAATTCGAAGCGTTCTCTAGATAGTGAGATATAAAATTGAACACCAAAGTCAACTAAGTCCCCGGATTATAAACAATTAAAACCTTTTAATAGCCAAAATAGAGAACACCAAGTCCAAAACTAGTCTAGATGTACACACTTCTTTCTGTAGAATACTGACTATCTAAAGGAATCAATCATAATGTAGTGGTGAAAACTCTTTAATCAAATTTTAACCTACTTCTTCAAGAATAAGCTTAGTATTAACCAGTTCGTGAAACATTAATTGAATCAGAAACATATCTTTCACTTCAAGGCTTCTAAAAAACTACTTAATTATTTTCCATACAATCCTAAAGAACTTTTAAAACTATAAGGGAGTTGGCAATATTTGGGTACGTATGTAGTTTTAAGCCTAAGTCACTAACATGAAATTATATTTAGGTCCTTAAGTTATAACTTATGACAATTTAAGCCCATTGGAAGGTGTAAAATAAATTAGGTCCCCCTTAAATTATTATCCATTATTATGTTAAATCTTTTAATCATTTGTGCCAATTGTTTCCAATGGAGTTTAAGATGATTGTACGTTTGAAGACGATCCCTGTGAAATGGAGACTTCATGGAGAAGTTCATGACATGGATCATCAAAATGTGCAAGTTGTGGTTGTTCCTCAACACCTTGACAAATGATTGGAGACTGTTCTTGTTTGTGAATCCCCTAAGGCACTTGATTATTAGACATCAACCTTTTTAGCAACCAAACTCTGAGATTATCCGTCTGGACATTGTATGATGTACCTGTATCTAAATTAAGTGTACATGCACTGACATTAAGAGTTTGTTCGCATTTAAAATGGGTAGTTGATATCTTCCTTTGGACCATATTGGGGGTTTTTTCATGTCAACCTTGTTGTGGCTAGGAGGTTGATATCTTTCCCGTTGGAAATCCACCTAAGACCAGCATTCTTGAAATTTGTTGATCAGAATAATGCCTAAAAAACGTTTATTAATATTTTTTCGACCTCTAAGTTTTGATAATCACAAAATGTAAAAATGTTCAATGTAAAATTAAACGTAAACAGGTAATTAGTAGTAAATTTTTATTTCGACAAATTAATCAATTAAAGGTATGAATAAATAAATGCTTAATGCATTTTATGATCAAAGAATTTTTTATTTAACCTCACATTCTTTTATAAAATGTCACAAACATTTTTATAACTTTTACAAAATATTTTTAGATTTAAAAGAAATTTTTTATTCAAATAAATATTTTAAATTCAAATTTTCTACCTAAATACGGCTAGAAATGTTCCAGAAAACACCTCCCCTCGAAAAGACAAAAAAGGGAGCATCCTGGCCTGTGCCAGACCGACTTAAATACACGTGCAGTCCCCTTAAATTAAAGGGGACCGCCAGACAAAAAGGCTCCTAGTTTGCCGTATAAATATTAGACGTTCCCCACTGATTTTCTCACCTTTTGCACACACTTTCTTTCTGTTTTAAATCAGTTTATACTCTCCTACAATCCTTTGATCATTTAATCATAAAGCTTTATTTCCAAGTGATCCAAGCTTAATTCCTCAAGTGCAAGAGAAGAATACTTCTTATCATCAAGTCAAGAAGTGTTATAGTTTAGTTGGTATTGTTGTGAAGTTGTGTTAGATCTTGTAAATCATTTGTGTATATTGTGAAGGTGTGTATTGTTTACTGTGTATAATAGTTAGATTGTGGTGATCATTGTAAGTATAGTTAGATCGGGGTGATCTTTGTAAGTAGTGTTAGGTTGGTGTGATCGTAGTAGTGTTTAAGCGTAGGGAAGTTGTGAAGCGTAGTGAAGTTGTGAAGCGTAGTGAAGTTGTGAAGCGTAGTGAAGTTGTGAAGTGAAGTGAAGTAGTGAAGTGGAAAAGAGAAAGGTGTGTAGGAGAAGAGAAAGTAGTAATTGGTTGTAAGTAGCGCGGTTTAGTATTTTTGACCTCAAATAAAAAGTTGTGTTAGATTGAGTCTAGCTAGGATTAGAACTTTGACACTTGGCTTAGTGTTCAGGAAATCGGTGTAAGCTTAGTTGTGTACGGTTTTCTCCCCTAAAGGGAGTTTGTTTGACACAGTGAATAGAATCTCAATTTAGTGCACGGGAGTGTAGTAGGGCGAAGAGGTGCTTTCCGTTACCGAACCAACTATAAATCCTTGTGTTGTGGTTTGGATCTTTCTAACCTCCATATCTCTTGTCTTTCATATTATTTTTTACTTATTTGTATTGTTCATATTGTGCACATATGGAGATCACATAAAAGTCAGAATCTAATATTTATAAAAAAACTATACATTATTTAAAAAGCGGTAAACTATTCAACCCCATTTCTAGTTTTCCACAATTGGTATCATGAGCCAAGATAAGTGTAAATACACATATCTATTTATGCCCCCCCCCCTTATTTAAAAAAAAAAAATAAAAAAAATAAACCCCATAAATAAACCCAAAACGGATCAAAAATGGGCAAAAATGTGCCTGTATCTATTTATGTGTGCAAGGTATGGATATGTCAATATTGCAAGAAAACATCAAAAACGGACACGAGAACGGATGAGGGTGAATCAAGAACTAAAGAAATCAAAGCCGAAAGCCAGAGAGATCATGCTCAAAGCCTTTTCAGTCAACTGTAGCTAAACCACAGTCAACCAAAGCCCAGCTCCATTCTTTATCAAATCCAAGGGCTGAATATGCAATTTTCCCAAAGTTATTTAGAACCTGAAAATGGTGCTTGCCAAACACAAGGGCCGAATGTGTAATTTCCTCATAGATACAAAATCGATGGGTCAACTGAACCGGGTCAAAACTACCCGTGTAGGACCCCACCTTTCCAGCCAATCATAAGCAAAGCCCTAAACCCTATCCAAACCCGGTTTAACTTATAACACTTTTACATTTATACTATTCACAGGTCATATCCCCCCAAATGAGATTAAACTCACACACACACCGAATCCACTCAAGAACACATGAACCCTAGTTTCTAAACCACTCACCCCCATCCAAATTAACCATGGTGAGTAAACACTCCTCTCACAACCTTAACCATCTACCACTACAATTAACCCCAACCCAATCCCACCCTGGCAAATGAGAGGAAATGATTGGGTGAGTGACGTGTGTGGAGTGGTTTACACTCACATAAAACTAACACATATGTCCACTCAATGATCCGGGTGCACGACACGCTTCAATCGAAGAACGATTGAGATACAAGATCAAGGAGAAGATAAATGATTGCAGGGCTGAGATAAGATGAAGAAGGGGTCTAGAAGGATGGAGGATGAGCTCAAGCTCGTGGTATAAAAACCCCCTCATTCCAGCTTATGGTGTGTGAAAATTTTTAAGCTGTATTTTGTAGTAGTTTAATTTTTTCGATTCAGTTTTTTAGTAGTTTTTTTTAATGTAATTTCCATTTCATGTTATTTCATTTCGTATTGTAAGAAACTTTATTCCAGTTTTAATAAAAGAATTATTTCATATAAATTTGTGTCTTCATTTAAATTCTGTCGAAATATTGGTGTTTGTGTTTGTTATTGCTGTTCATTCGATCAAGGCTTGATACCATCTTGGAATTGGATGGCTGCTATGGTATCAAGAGGGTTTAGAGCTATTGGTTAGCATATAGGTTAGATTAGGTTGTTGTTGGTTCGATATGAGCTTATGTGAATAAGCCATAAGCTCCCATTCAGCTTATTTTTTTTACCCTGTTCTTGCTGGGTGAAACCAAGGTACACACTATTTGTTTTACATTTGTTCTTTTTCTGTTTTCTTAATTAGCTGTTAGTTATTTTAGTTTTCATATGCTCATCAGCTTATTTCAAATAAGTTAGTAGATAAGTTTTTTATAAAAGTTGTCTTAAAAAAAAGTTAGTTAATAAGCTTTTTAAATCAAAATGGATGCTAGTTGATGGTTGTTAGATGCTTCAGGGACCTGTTCTGCACTTTTTCATAATTTCAGTTAGTTTAAAAGTTACACAGTTAGTCCTTGTTAATTACGCAGTTAGTCCTTAGTTAATTGCATAGTTAGTCCTTCGTTAGTTTAATTGTTAGTCTAGTTAGTCCCAAGTCCAGGGACTATTTCTGTCAATAGGTCAAACTTTGTGTTTTTCATAAAACTTTAATATTAGGCCGCCTACCCTCAACTTTACTTCGTGTCACTTTTAACCCATGTGTTTTGGAAAAATTTCATTAAGCTTAATAAAAATAGTTTTTATAAATAATAAATTAGGTTTTTAGTTTAATTACTTAAATTAGTTTAAAATTACTCATTAAAAATTAGGGCTTTTAATAAAATTAATTTTCTGCATTATTTCTTTTTATAAAAAATATTTTTATATAATTTTTAGTTTAAGTTTTATATTTTTAAAAATTAATTTTCGAATTTAGTTTTAAACATTTAATTTTCAAACCTTTAGTTTTTAATTTTCAACTTTAATTTTAAATTTTAATCTTTTAAATAGAAAAATTAGTAATAAAAAATGTTTTTCTCATCTTTTTAAGTAATTTAGAGTTAATTTAGTTTAAAAAGTTTTTGTCTTAGTTTTTATCAATTTAATTTCTATTTTTAGAATTTAATCTAGATTAAATAGTATTTAATTCATAAAAAATCCGAAAAGCCCTTAAAAAATATTTTTCTTTTTCCTAAAATTTTCTTTAGCATTAATTTAGGTTTAGGGATCTAGTTTACATTTTTAAGATTTAAATTGCATTTGTTTTCTTAAATGTCGCATTTTATTTACTTTCGTAATTAGTTTAATTTGTTAATTAGTTGTTTAATTGTGCCTTTAATTTTAGTAGTATAAAAAAAATCAAAAATATCTCTTTTCTTATTCAAATCAATCATTCCGAACGAGATCGAGGTTTCCATTGCACTAGTCATTGGGGAAACGACCCGGGTGATCATACTTACCCGGTCAAACATACGTATTATATATTATTTTATATATATATTTTTGAGAGTGAATTTTATCAAGGTAACTTGGTAACTTTCTTAATTACTCTCGGGAGTATATTATTTTATATTATATTTTACGTGTATAAAACTACGCAATCATTCACTAAATGGAACCCAATGCACTCCACAACCATTACATGTCCTACTACAAACGATTCACATGTTAAGGGTGAGCTTTTTAGTGATAAGAATAACACTCAAATGTAAAATCTTTTGATATATATCAAACACTTTTGATTGAAGTATTCAATGTATTAGGAAGGATAGTGATGAAATACGCCCAAAGACTGACCATTTCTTGAAATTTATGAAGTAATAAGCGTTTAGCTTAGGTTTTCAGAATCCCATGATCCAGCCAGAACCAGAGGGATCTACCCAAGGATATCCACTAGTTAGTGTAGAAGTCCTTAGGTATTGAAAAAAAAGGAGAAAAAATGAGAATCAGGAATAATGCCGACTGAGATGGAGCTAACACTGGAACAAACCCAACAAGGGTTAGTTATGAAGTCATCGGTATGCATTGAAGGGGTTGAAAATGAAAAAAGAAATGTAAGGATAAAGGGTGAAAATAAAGAAGCCCTCCATACACTTAGCAGAAACCCGGGTCAACTACATAGCTGTCTATAAACACTCTGTGTTGTCTGATATTGAAACGTCATGGACCCAGTGACGCTAAGCACAAACCCCTCCCAGCTACTCAAAGTCAGAAAGACTTTGTTTCAAAACTCACGGAGATACACTCATTTCTATTGACTCTCTCACTCCGAGTTAGTTGATATTGAAAAGGTGGCACTCAGCTCCAGCCTCCGATCACTAAAAACAAAGTGCACTATTGAGTCTAGAGCCAAAAGAGATCATCCATAAATCTCATTAGGACACTTGTCAAATTATCCTTGCTAAGTCACAACAATGTGAAATGACAATGATACATTTCAATAAGAGTCCTTCGCATTAATCCTTGTGATTTTGCCAAACATCAGAGTGAATTCATTCACAATGAAGATGGAAATCCTCTTGAGTCAACATCCAACACAACAAGCTCATGTAGGTTAACTTGTGCGATCTTATGAATCAAACTTTGACAACTGAAAGAAACTATGGTGCAGTCTTTAAAGAATCAACTTGTTTCAGCGAAATGGATCAACGGTTGTTAATGAATTTTTGAAATGATAAACACTCTCGGTGTGTCACAAAAACAATTTTGTAAGTGATACACCGATTGATTTTCAAATCAATTTTCTATATCAATCGGTGAGATAGTAACTCACTGGTTCACTCTTATCGTGCAGTCTGCTTGAGACGTTTCGATAAATGAGAACATGGCTGAGTTATATGAAATCCCTAATACTTATGTGTTAAAAGAGATTCAATACTTCAGCTGGAAATCAGTCAAGAAAGATTCTTCTTAAATAATCATATCTTGAATCACAGGTCGATCTCACGGATCTGAAGGTTTCACCACCAAACCTGGGCGAAGACAAAGCCATATTCGTCCCCATTCTTTATTGTTAACTGTTTTATACAGGTTTAATTAAAATGGTGGGTGGAGTCCCTGATTCCACTGGCTCACAAGATCCATACCACATGCTCATATACCGGAACCGACAAACATAAAGACATCATGAAAGCTCAAGTAACATGTTTCAAGAATTTACCGCTACTCTCTGATACCACACATCTTTCAAAAGTGTCGAAGTGTAAAGTTAAAGGAAATTTCAAGAAAGATGCAACCAATAAAGCCTTTTCAATATTTGTATGAGCATGTCCAGTCCAGAATTCGCAAGTCCACAAGGTGGCAAAGTTTTCAAGATGCAAAGAGATTGTGCTGGTGATGATCTCAAAATGCTCACGAACACAATTTCAAATACAAGTTCAGAACAAGAGCACAATCCAAGAAAGTTATTCGCAAACAGATACACTACAACAAATTCACAAGAAAAGTAAAAGTGCAAGAGCTAAAAGACTAAAGATAAAGCATAGTATGCTAGGTTTAAATATTAAATTGAGTGACCTCCCTTAGGGAGATTGTAGGAAACACACAAAGTGTCGGTCACTTTTCCAATGTAACAGTCTTAGCTCATAGATAGTATCAATATTAGATTAGTAATCTAATTCCGGTCCCATGGGCCCATGGGTGGCCCAACTAAGCCCATGGCCGGCCTCAATAGGCTATATTTATTCCCTCTCCTAGTCTTGGAGAGGGTTGGTTGTTCCATTTCATTACATTTCATTAATACATTCATCCATTTTCCATCCAATCTCTCTCTAACATCACAACCCACATCTCACTCTTGTTCTTGGTTTGATCATAAGATTACTAGTATTCTTCAATTTGTTACATCCATTGTGGAGATCTTGTTCATATTCATCAACCATATTAGTTAGTTAAATCGGGTTAGTATATGAGTCTTGAAAATACATGAGTAAGCAGGTTAGTATATTAGTCCCAGTTCAAATAAGAAATCAACTCCGAACTGATGCAGAGTAGAGTTGTGTATGTATGCACTTACAGTAAGTCTTACTAAACCTAAAAACATCAAGGAGGCTATGCTTGATCATAGATGGATCGAATCCATGCAAGATGAACTTAATTCATTCAAACAATTAGATGTGTGGGAACTTGTTCCTTTACCTGAAGGTAGACATGCAATCAAGGTAAAATGGCTTTGGAAAAACAAGACGGATGCTGAAAATATGATCATTCAAAACAAATCTGTCTCGATTTCACAAGGGTTATAGTCAACAAGAAGGAATAGATTTTGAGGAGTCATTGCTCCAATGAGCACACGAGAAGTTGTTCGCAAGTGAGTGGCCTACTGATGTGTTGTAGTGAGGTTGTTATTTTAGTTATTCAATGTTTTACATTATATTTTGCCGACTTCACCAAAAACAAACACTTTAACGGGCAGTGTACCCGATCAGTATGTAGTTTCATGGTAAGTAAGCTAGAACGTAAAACTTTTATTCTAGTTCAAAATTTGTAACGAAACTAAGTTAATTTAAACTATGTTAATTATATTCTAATGTAAACCTATGCTAAACCAATGTTAGTCCTAATCAATTAGATAAAGGGGATTTCAGTCTAAGAAGATACTGGCACACATGTTTTGTGGTAACTTAGATCCAATTTAAAATACACAAACACACATGCCAAGCAGATAACAAAAGATAAAGAGCGTCTAGGCCAAATATAAAAAAACTGTATTAACCATGATTAATTCTAATTAAAACGTTGGTTGATTATTTTGTGCAATGTATGCTTCTCTCGAGCGGCATATCATTCGCAAGATTAGGCGTACTTATTCCCTAAAACTAGACACGAAGAATTCTGTCACAATAAACGTATTCGCATAAAGCATACCTATTTGCTGATTATAATCTATCTTAGGTGATATAAGTAATGGTATAATAATAAAACCCAAGCTCAGGAGACTTATAGTCACTTACTGGCTTAATGCAATTTATAAACTAGTAGTCAACTGTCCAAGTCTTTACCCAAAGAAGAAAACGCTATAATAGTCACCTGCTAGAAATACCTATTCCCTTAAGCGATTTGGTAAAGAAAGGGCATTAATGATGATCACAATGATTCTGGGATTAGATAAATTCGCTATATAGAGAGCCACCGCATCAACTAACTTGGCGTATCACAGATCCAGTTGAATGATAAATCGCAAAAACAAAAGCAACGTAAACAGTATGATTTGATAAAAACAAAAACAAAGCAAATCAAAGAAAAATTAAGCATTTGATATAAACAAACCAAACATTTAAATCTTCATAATCATAGCTAATACCCAAGGGTATTAGCCCTTAATCATCATAACCAATACAAGAGTAATAATTCAACCAAGATAAACTAACCGAGTTAAACGAATGATACCAAAAATCGAACAATTACTAGCGTATAGGAGATTACAAGGTGTTTCCTATAGAATTAATAGCTTTGCTTGACCTCTTCTGCTCTTCTTGTCTTCTGAAAATCGACTTTTTTGGTTAAGGTATCAAAAATATGATCAAGCACACCTAAAACTCGTTTTTAGGTCTTCTATTTATAGTGTCAGGAATTTGATCGATACGGCATATTGGTTGAGGTCAATATGGCGTATCGAGGGTTTCTTGGAGTAGGGACCACGTTCGATATATTCTAGAATATTTTATTACTATATCATGAATACGGCGTATAGAATTCTTCTGGATACGGCGTAATGGACTTTATTCATCATGGTTTCTTGTAAAGTTTAGGCACATATACGCCGTATCTTCCTTGATGGATACGGCGTATAGGATGTCAGAACAATATTATTTATATTTCTTCGTTTAAGCTCCAAAATGTGTGCCTTTTAGCTAATCTTCACCAACTACTCCATAATTACTGCAAATCTCAAATATAAATGATTAAGTACCAATTCTTGCAATAATTATACAAAATGGGTAATTTACATGGGATGAATGATGCTATAAAAGTGACGTTATTTAATTTCATCAAATATCCCCCCACTTGAATCCTACTTGTCCTGAAGTAGCCTTTAGAAATTTGTGAAAATGTATCCCTAAGGATTTTTCCGTTAAGAATTTTTTTGATTAATTACTAGTACACAACAAAACACCTCACAAAATAGGAAGATGAAAACACTCAAAATCACTCAACTAATCTATGTGGTAACATGTAACTAATTCGCTCAATTGCTCGGTCATGACGAGTATTCTATCATAAGCTTGGCAAGGATACACATCTCCACCACTAAAGCTAAGGAGTAACAAGTTTATAAAGGTAAGCTGGGTTTATTTTAAAAGGATTAAAGGGTTTGATCACTCTGTCTAATCTCTATCGATACTAATATTCTAAAAAAAGGTGACAAAGACCATACATACACGCCCATAGTGATGAGATAAACACATATGACTGCATTCAAACCTTAACTCGTATAAGCTAAAGAGTAGGACTAGTGGTGATATAGCGTATCGATCTTCTAATCATTTTTCCAAAAGTAATAAACCTACAAGGCAGACAAAATTACACATACATGTCCGTAACGACAGAATAGACACATGTGATTGCTCGTATCCTCATTCGAGTAACACCTAAGGATATAGATTAGGAAAGGGAAATAATTGTTGTTAAATAAAAATTTACAAAACAAATAGATTAAGTCCAAACAAATAAGGTACAAGTTGCTAGATACTTTCCCGACCGTTACCATGATAAAGACACAACTATATACACAAATGTCTCGATCATAGATAAAAAACAACCTTAAGTCGGCATTCCTGTAACGGTGAACTTCCCATCCATCCATACTATACATACTTTTACAAGACAAGTGGCGATATCTACCACTTTATACAAAACTTCACATTGTTGATTTATAATACGCATCAACAAAAATCAATCCTTCAAATAATACCATCAGTTTAAGCTTTAACGAACCGACTATCCTTAGAATTTCATCCTCTTTTTGCAGCAATTTTCTAATTTTTTGCATTGTTTTTATAAACATATACTACGAATCTCGGTGTAATTTCACCATCTTCACGATCATAATAACTATGGATAATTTCTTCCATAATTCTTCATTCTTCGGACGTACCAATAATTACATGAGTTTGACTACTTTTTACATTCCCATTTGCAATGTGCAAATTTCCCAACCGTACCAGAGACAGAAAATGACACAAGACACAGGAAATACATACTTTACACTTAAAGCAACTAGCAACTAATAAATGGACTTAATCTAACAGGGTAGGCTAAGGTGTAAAGGTGTAATGAAACAAATAGTTGGTGTTATCCTAAAGGATTGGCTCTATTGGTTTTTCTAGGGGCATCTTACTCTTAGAATGAGAGTAAACAAAGGGTTTATACAAGGGTTAAATAACCAGTGTAGTTAGTTAATAACACAACATATATAGGCTTTTTGGGTGTAATCATAGAAATATACCAATTTAAACAAGTTACTCTATCTAAATCCATAGTACTCATTATTGTGGTCTCGAATAGATATACCAAGCCAAGTTCTAAAGTCTACAACATCACCGGCACACTCATATTTTTGTGGGATTTTGGGTAAATATTTGGAAACGGATAATGCTGAATCCTCACAATATCTAATAATGTAACCCTTGCCCCTTTTATGATTTGAATATTCTAATTTAGTCCTTTGACTATTAGACGTTTGTGAGTTATTTAGAATATTGTACCGTGTTGACGGTGGTGATTTTATAAGAATAGTGGTAATTGGTGGTTTATCGTGTATAATAATCATTTTTAGAGGTTATTATTGGGTTATTCATATTCCGGGTGGTTGACCCGTGAAATTTAAGAAATGCCGAAAAACGAGTTCCGACACGTCCGTTAATGTCCAAAACGAGTTTTGGGAGGTCTAATATGAAAATGTGTCAAGTAAATACTCTAAGTTATTGGAAAAGTATTTTCAAAGTGAATAAAAATGCTAAGTAACTTTGGGAAATAATTTACGGTTAAGTTTTACGAGTTTTTAAGTGATCCCGACAAGAAAACGAAGGCACTCGGGGGCATAGGATGCCTTGACCGGTTCTAGATGAAGCAATGGAACAAGATGGCTTAATTTTAGCTAAGTATGTCCTAACTTAGTACATAGGTCTTTTGTATCCATCTAAAACACACACACTACATGGTATTTTGAAAATCAAAACACACACATCATTTTCTTTCTATCCTCTCTTGCGTCCGAACTAGGAAACACACATACAAATAATTTTTGAAACTTTGATAAAAAAAACATGAGAGTTTGGGTACTTTCGGGTTGATTCTAGTGCACGGGTTAGCATTTAAACAACGTTTGGGTTGTACAGTTCGCGCCGGATTAAATTTTTGAAGACCATTTTTGTAAGTCTTTCAAATTTAAATTTTACTTGTCCTTTTGGGTTGTTAGTGATGCATAGATGTTAGTTGTACGGCCTGATCGTTTAAAATAAAAAGCGAAAAAATTATAAAAGGATATTTATGGTGCGTTTGGTTCGAATATAAAAGGAAAGAAAACAAGGTTTTGTTAGTTTTAATATTGTGGTCGTGATGGTTGAAAAAATGTACTATGTAGCTTATTTTTGTATATGGCTTATTATTGGCTTATTTATTAGCTCAAATAGCTTATTTTGGGCTTAACAGCTCACAACAAAAAGGGGAAGATACAAGAAGGGTATTTTTAGTTATTACCCCAGTATGTCGTATTTTGTGGACTATTTTATTAGCTTATGGTGATAACCAAATACGATACGTAGCTTATTAGCTTGTTTTTTTTGCTTAATAAATATATTTTAGAGCTTATGGGCTCACAGCCCAATAAGCAATCAATAAGCCGTGGCTTATTAGATGGCTTATTGTGGTCCGGATTACTTATTTGCTTATTGATTTGAGCTTATATATACTAATGGACCTTGATTTGGGCTTAGAACGTATATTGGATACATAAAAACTTTAATGGACCCTTGTTGGGCCTTAAAGTTCAATAAGAGTTAACTAGTTGTTTTGAGGATTTTGACGAACTTTTGGGAAGCGAAATATACTTGTGATGTTATATTGAAAGTCGTTTAGAGAAAGTATCTTGGTAAACGTCGTGAAAGGTGATTTTTGGAATTTGGTCGAAAAGTGTCGAAATATTGGAACTTGTATGAAAACAAGGTTTAAAAACCTTAGGAAATGTCATTTAAACGTACGGGTCATGCCGAAATTTCGTAAAAAGTCTATAGTTAGAATTTTTACTTAAAACATGATTTTTATTTTTAATAATAAAATATTACTGTATTATTTTATTATTTTAATAAGTCGACTAAAAGACGAAAAATATAATTTTTCATGAAACCTTTCTAAAATGTTTAGCAAACATAAACCTTTCATTTCATAAAGTATAAGATGATATTTATGGTAACTAAGTGTACCGAATGGACTTATCAAGATATATTTATAAGTATTTATTATAAATATTTACTTATGTTACTTATCTATTTTGCTAAATAGTATAAGTATAAGTATATTGTACTAAGATATGGATTTTGATGTGGTATTTTTAGAGTTAAGTAGTCAACCATCACACCACTAAAACGTTTAAGATTACCATACAACAAGCATCTAATCTCTATGCATCATACCTGGAAAAGTGTTTTTGGAAATGAATGATTAAAATAAGACATTAACTGGAGTAGGTCGTGTGTGGACGTCGTTGCATTTGCTTATGTGAGTGAGATTTGGTTGCTACAGACTTGCTTGAGGTGAGTTCTCGTAGCCCCATTTTTATTGTTTTTTTGTTGGGGGAAAATGATACTCAAATGTGTTTTGAACTATTTTTTGAACTGTGCGAAACGTGCTTTTGTTTTTAGGACAATTAATGTGCTTATGACTGCTATGTGAATGATATGTGTTGTTACGCTTTGCTGTGTGATCTTTCTGTGTGGTTCTTCACCCTAAACGTACTCCAACTGGTAGTCTTTAGGTGTGGTATGTCATCGGGGTTGCAACGCTAAGAGCGTTGGTACGCGCTGGTGATAAGACTAGCGAAGATGTTAGGTCTTGGTACATGATTAGCAGGGATGCTAAGTCATGGGTTCTTGATTGTTCTGCATATATTCACTGTCATATAGCACAATTGTCCAACTGTTTGAGATATTGGCACAACGACTGGGTTTTGAGTCAAACCTACGAGCTCACCAACATTATTGTTGATGTTTTTGAGTATCATTTTCAGGTGAAGTTAATGACCGTTAAAGTGAGGTGCTTGTAGCAAAATTTTAGAGAATCCTGTAGGAATCTTGTTTGAGAAGTCTTGCATTTTGATGTTTGTTATGAATTTGGTTTCTTGAGGATTGAGGATAAGATTGTATAGACCCCTGCGAGGGCTTAAGATTATAATAATTGGCAACTATGTGCTGTGTTCTTGTCTTGGGACATCACTCAAGGTTGTATTGAGGTTGATGGTCGTCATGACACTTATCATTTATGCATTTTAGATTTTCTCTATTTTGTATCTTGTGTTATGATTGATCATTACTTTGCATTCCCGTGTTTTCGCCTATGACAGGGTGTGACAAAATAGTAATCAGAGCCAAGGTTACAGAGAACTAGGTGGTTTGGCCTAGACTATAACCTAGGAACCTGCATTAGTGGTGTCATAGGATCAATGTGCGTGGTGTTTCGCTTATACGTACTTATGTGGTTATATGGTATATAGTACTAGTTAAGTCAGTCATTGAAATGTGTGAGCCTAATACTAAGTACCAATGGGAAAGGATACGGGTATAAATACGGTGGCCAACGTAATTATAAACGTATCATGACTCACGCATATTTAGTATTATCGTCCGCATAAATCGGTGTTGACACCTTAGGATCGTATTGTGCGTAGTATAGCATATTAAGTTATCCTATACGTGTTGACCATTCCGCCTACCTAACGTTGCCCATGATTCTCCTTTGTGTAGATAATGCCGCCTACGATGACGATCCAAAGCGCTAGCCGGCCTGCTGCCGCATCACGAGGAGGGGGAACAGGTGGACGAGCTAGTAGTGGTGGTGGTAGGACTAGAGGTCGTTCTGGTGATCAGGGTGATGGTAGGATTGATGTTCAGGGTAGCCAAGTAGGTGGTCAGTGTAGTGAGGTAAATGATGATGTTAACGGAGTCCCTGACTTCTCCACCATTATTGCATAACAGTTGCAGAATTTACTCCCTACTATTGTAGCCAAAGTAGGTGACCAAGGTAGAGGTCAAGGAAATGGTAGGAATCAGAACGGTGATGCCGTCAATGACAACATCTGGGGTGATGTTAGTAGGGGTTGTACCTATAAGAAGTTCTTAGCTTATAACCCTAAGGAGTATGATGGTAAGGGAGGTGCTATAGTGTATACCCGTTGGATTGAGAAGATGGAGTCAGTTCAGGATATGAGTGGGTGTAGGGATAGTAAGAAGTTGAAGTACACTACTGGTTTATTTTTTGGTAAGGCTCTCACATGGTGGAACTCTCAAATCCACACACGAGGTCGAGAAGCTACTGTAGGAATGTCTTGGGAAGACTTTAAGATTTTGACTAGAGAGGAATTTTGCCCTAGTAATGAGATGCAATAGTTGGAAACTGAATTGTGAAATCACGCCATGGTCGAAGCTGGCCATGCTGCATATACTGATAGGTTTAATGAGTTGGATAGGTTAGTGCCTCACTTAGTAACCCCTGAAAGTAAGAGGATTGAAAGGTATGTGTATGGCCTTGCTCTACAAATTCGAGGAATAGTGGCAAAAACGGAGCCAAAGGCCATCCAAAAGGCCGTGCAGATAGCTGATACATTGATTGATGAAGCCCTTAGGAATGGATCCATCAAAAGAACCCTGAGAAGAGAGGAAATGGGGGAGAACCTAGCAAGGATAGGAATGTGAGAGATGACAACAAAAGGACTAGGACTGGAAATGCTTTTGCTACAACCGCAAACCCTGTTAGAGGAGGGTACTCGGGTACTGCTCCCAAGTGTACCACCTGCAACCATCACCATTTACCTGAGACACCTTGTCGTGCTTGTTTCAACTATAACTGCCTTGGACATTTTGCTAAGGATTGTAGAGTGGTGCCTAGGAATGTGAACCCCATCAATGGTAGAAACCCAGTTGCTAGAACCTATTACGAGTATGGTAGTGTTGATCATATCAAGGCAGCATGTCCTAGGTTGAATCAGGCTCAGAGACTAGGGGGAAACCACCAGAACCAAGTCGTGGCTGTTAATGGGGGTCAGGGTCATGGGAACCAAGGGAATCAGGAAAGAGGTAGGGCATTGATGTTGGGAGTAGAGGAGGCTCGCCAGGACCCGAACATCGTGACAGGTACATTTACTCTAAATGATCATTATGCCACTATCTTGTTTGATTCTGGTGCCGACTATATCTTCGTTTCCACTACCTTTATACCTCTGTTAGGCATAGAGCCAAGTGATTTAGGTTTCAGTTATGAGATTGAGATAGCCAATAGACAGCTAGTAGAGATTGATAAGGTTATTAAGGGGTGCAAATTAGAAATAGAAGGTCATATGCTTGACATTAACTTGATACCCTTTGGAAGTGGGAGCTTTGATGTGATCATAGGAATAGATTGGTTGTCAGACCATAAGGCTGAGATAATTTTTCATGAGAAAGTAGTGAGGATACCACTACTAGATGGAAAGGTGCTTAGAGTATTAGGAGAGAAACCAGAAATCCTAATGCAGAAGGTATGATTACATTTGATGAGTGCTAGGTCTAATGGATCATCAGACCCAAGAGTGATAGTTGGTAGTAAGAAGATTTTCTCAAGGTATTTCCCGGATGACCTATCTTCTGGTTTCTTTCGCCTGTTCGGGGAAATCGATCTTAGGATTGATTAATTAACTGGTGCAATGCCGGTTGCAAGCCTCGTCATCGTTTGGAACCTTCTGAATTTAGAGGATGGTCGGGTCTCAATACCTATAGTGAACTCTGGACAAAGGTTTCATGACCAAGCTCGTCAGCTCTTTGGGGTAGCATCCGGTATTATTTGTAGAAAAAAGGACAGACCTTTAGGATAATTGTGTATTGACATATAGAGAGTTAAAAAAGTTAACTCGCCTTGGGGAGCACCGGTATTATTTGTTAAGAAAAAGGACAGATCCTTTAGGATGTGTATTGACTATAGAGAGCTAAAAAAGTTAACCATTAAGAACCGTTATCCACTCCCTAGGATTGACGACCTATTTGACCAACTTCAAGGATCATAGTACTTCTTTAAGATAGATCTTAGGTCCGAATACCATCAGCTGAGAGTGAATGAGGGTGACATTCCAAAGACTGCATTTAGAACTCATTATGGACATTTCGAATTTACAATAATGCCCTTTGGTTTGACTAACGCACCAGCGGTATTTATGGATCTAATGAACCGAGTATGTAGGCCGTATCTAGAAAAGTTTGTGATAATGTTCATTGATGATATTTTAATCTACTCTAAGACCCAGGAGGAACATGAAGCGCACCTAGGGTTAGTCTTAGAATTGCTCAAGAAAGAGAAATTGTATGCTAAGTTTTCTAAGTGTGAATTCTGGTTGTAGGAAGTACAGTTTCTAGGACATGTGATTAATGGAGATGGTATTCATGTAGACCCTAGTAAGATTAAAGCTGTTAAGAATTGGAAAGCCCCTAGAACTCCATCTAAGGTTCATTCATTCTTAGGATTGGCAACGTATTACCGTAGGTTCATTGAGGACTTTTCTAAGATAGCTAAGCCACTTACTCTCTTGACTCAGAAAAGTAAGACCTACGATTGGGGTGAGGAGCAGGAGAATGCATTTCAAACTTTAAAGGATAAGTTATGTAATGCACATGTTCTAGCTCTCCCTGATGGATCGGAAGATTTTATGGTGTATTGTGATGCGTCTAGCCTAAGATTAAGTTGTGTGTTGATGCAAAGAGGTAAGGTGATAGCTTATGCATCTAGGCAGTTAAAAAATTCACAAGAAGAATTATACCACCCACGATTTGGAGCTAGGTGCGGCTGTGTTTGCATTTAAGATTTGGAGACATTATTTGTATGGGACAAAGAGTGTCGTATATACGGATCATAAGAGTATCCAGCATATCTTTAGTAAGAAAGAGTTGAATATGCGACAGCGTCACTGGATAGAGTTGATTAGTGATTATGACTGTGAAATTCACTACCATCCTGGTAAGGCAAATGTAGTGGCTGATGCGTTAAGTAGGAAAGAGAGAGTGAAACCTAAGAGAGTTAGAGCTATGAATATGACCCTTCATTAGAGTATCAAGGATAGGATACTAGCGGCTCAGAAGGAGGCATCTAATGAGTGTGCGGGATTGCAGAAAGGTTTAGATGAGATTATTGAACTTAAGAATGATGGAGCATTGTATTACCTGGATCAAATATGGGTCCCTTTGAAGGGTGATGTAAGAACCTTAATAATGGACGAAGACTATAAGTCAAAGTACTCTGTACACCTATGAGCGGATAAGATGTATTATGACCTTAGAGATAGGTATTGGTGGCCGAGTATGATGAAGGACATAGCTGTGTATGTGAGTAAGTGTTTGACTTGTTTAAATGTTAAAGATGAGCATCAGAGGCCATCTGGCTTGCTACAGCAACTTGAAATTCTAGAATGGAAATGGGAAGGGATAGCAATGGACTTTGTGACTAAGTTGCCTAGGACAAGTAGTTGGCATGACACAATCTGGGTCATTATGGACCGATTGACTAAGTCTGCTCATTTTCTACCCATGCGTGAGGATTATAAGATGGATAGATTGGCTAGGTTGTACCTGAATGAGATTGTTGCTAGGCATGGTGTACCGATCTCGATCATATCTGATCGTGATAGTCGGTTCACGTCAAGGTTTTGGTAGTCAATGCAAGAGGCATTAGGAACCAGGTTAGACATGAGTACGGCTTACCATCCTCAGACCGACGGTCAGAGTGAGCGTACTATTCAGACTTTGGAAGACATGCTTAGAGCGTGCATCCTAGACTTCGGGGGAAGTTGGGATGTTCATCTTCCATTAGTTGAGTTTTCATATAACAATAGTTATCATTCTAGTGTGAGGTGTGCACCGTTTGGGGCTTTCTATGGTAGAAAATGTCGTTCCCCGATTATGTGGGCTGAGATTGAAGAGGGTCAGTTGATAGGACCTGAGTTAGTGCAAGAGACCACTAAGAAGATCTGGCATATTAATGATAGACTTAAGGCTGCGCATGATCGTCAGAAAAGTTATGCGGATAAGAGGAGGAAGCCTCTAGATTTTAGTGTAGGTGACTATGTCTTGCTCAAAGTATCGCCTTAGAAAGGTGTGGTACGCTTTAGGAAGAAGGAGAAATTAGCACCTAGATTTGTTGGACATTTTGAGATCATTGAGAAGGTAGTCCCGGTGGCCTATCGGTTAGATTTGCCTGAGTAGTTGAACGGTGTTTATGACACGTTCCACGTGTCGAACCTTAAGAAGTGCTTGGCTGATCCAACACTGCAAGTGCCTTTGGACAAGATCCAAGTAGATGCTAAGTTGAATTTGGTGGAGGAGCTTGTGGAAATCTTAGAGAGAGAGTTTAAGAAATTGAAGCGGAGTAGAATTGCCATCGTCAAGGTTCGGTGGAATTCAAAACGTGGACCTGAATTCACGTGGGAATGTGAGGATCAGATGAAACTTAAGTACCCGCATCTGTTTAGTGCTGATAAGTAGTTAAATTTTGGGGAAAAATTCTTTTATGAGGGGTAGAATGTAACCCTTGCCCCTTTTGTGATTTGAATATTCTAATTTAGTCCTTTGACTATTCGACGTTTGTCAGTTATTTAGAATATTGTACCGTGTTGATGGTGGTGATTTTATGAGAATCATGGTAATTGATGGTTTATCGTGTATAGTAATCCTTTTTAGAGGTTATTATTGGGTTATTCATATTCCGGGTGACTGACCCGTGAAATTTGAGAAATGTCAAAAAACCTGACACGTCCATTAATGTCCAAAACGAGTTTTGGGAGGTCTAATATGAAAATATGTCAAGTAAATACTAAGTTATTGGAAAAGTATTTTCAAAGTGAATAAAAATGCTAAGTAAATTTGGGGAATAATTTACGGTTGAGTTTTACGAGTTTTTAAGTGACCCCGACACGAAAACGAAGACACCGGGGGTCATATTATGCCTATACCGTGGAACACTAATAATCACGTGTACTATATTTCTTAATTTAGAACTAACTGACCTAACTTTTTACATATTTTCTTTTTAATCATCTAAAACACACCCACTCCATTTAAAAATCAACAACCAACCACACAAACAATATCTTTACAATATCTATCTTCCTAATATTCAACACACAACCAAATCATATAATAACTTATAAAAAAAAAAAAAAAATATTATAAATTTATACTACTTTATTAAAAATATCACTATAACACAAAACACCCATAAATTTATACTAACACTATAAACCACACAAACATTCCCCCACCATTTTCCCTTTTCAAACTTTGATAAAAAAAAACATGAGAGTTTGGGTACTTCCGGGTTGATTCTAGTGCACGGGTTAGCATTTAAACAACGTTTGGGTTGTCCGGTTCGCGTCGAAATTTATTTTGAAGACCATTTTTGTAAGTCTTTCAAATTTAAATTTTACTTGTCCTTTTGGGTTGTTAGTGATGCATAGATGTTAGTTGTACGGCCCGATCGTTAAAAATCAAAAGCGAAAAATTTATAAAAAGGATATTTATGGTGCGTTTGGTTCGAATATAAAAGGAAAGAAAAAAGAGGTTTTGTTAGTTTTGATATTGTGGTCGTGATGGTTGAAAAACATATATTTGCTATGTAGCTTATTTTGTATATAGCTTATTTTCGCTTATTGGTGGGTTCGAATAAGCTTATTTTGGGCTTAATAGCTCAACACGAAAAGGGGAAGATACAAGAAGGGTATTTTTGGTTATTACCTTAGTATGTCGTATTTTGTGGACTATTTTATTAGCTTATGGTGATAACCAAATACGATACGTAGCTTATTAGCTTATTTTTTGGCTTAATAAATATATTTTGGAGCTTATGGGCTCACGACCCAATAAGCAATCAATAAGCCGTGGCTTATTGGATGGCTTATTGTGGTCCGGATTACTTATTTGCTTATTGATTTGAGCTTATGTATACTAATGGACCTTGGTTTGGGCTTAGAACGTATATTGGATACATAAAAACCTTAATGGACCCTTGTTGGGCCTTAAAGTCCAATAAGAGTTAACTAGTCGTTTTGAGGATTTTGATGAACTTTTGGGAAGCGAAATATACTTGTGATGTTTATATTGAAAGTCGTTTAGAGAAAGTATCTTGGTAAACGTCGTGAAAGGTGATTTTTGGAATTTGGTCGAAAAGTGTCGAAATATTGAAACTTGTTTGAAAATAAGGTTTAAAAACCTTAGGAAATGTCATTTAAACGTACGGGTCATGCCAAAATTTCGTAAAAAGTCTATACTTAGAATTTTTACTTAAAACATGATTTTTATTTTTAATAATAAAATATTATTATTTTATTATTTTTATAAGTCGACTAAAAGACGAAAAATATAATTTTTCACGAAACCTTTCTAAAATGTTTAGCAAACATAAATGTTTCATTTCATAAAGTATAAGATGTTATTTATGGTAACTAAGTGTACCGAATGGACTTATCGAGATATATTTATAAGTATTTATTATAAATATTTACTTATGTTACTTATCTATTGTGCTAAATAGTATAAGTATAAGTATATGTCACACCCCGACAATGGCGGAAATTCGGGAATGCAACATAATGATCAATCATAACACAAGATACAAAATAGAGAAAACTACATTGCATAAACTCCAAGTGCTATGAAGACCATCAACCTCGAACAAACTCGAGTGATGTCCCAAATCGCAACTAAAAATCCACAATCTCTTACAATTATTCCAAAGCCCTCACAGGGGACCATAATCCAAACTTAATCCAAAACATCCAAAAACTAGAATCAAAACAACAAACAAGCAAGACTTCAAACGAATAAAATTTTTGGCACCGCTGCCGGGGAAGAGTGTATACGATTGTTGTTTCAACGTTTGACAATTAGTGCTTTGAAGATCCTTCCTTGTAAAGTTATTTTCTTTATTAAAAATATAAAAATACAAAAATATTTTTCATTTCTTTTTATTTAAAATAAAGAAAAAATCAAAAAAATATAAAAACATTATCCTTAATAAATAATAAAAATCATCATAATTATAATGCCTCAACTGAGCATTATCATAATATGTTCCCAAACAAAAGATTAGACTTGCCTTTGTGTCACTTGGTGAAGTACGGCTCACCCTTTAAGAGATTATCAAACTTTAAGATGGGTATAAGGAGGCTTGTTCCGTGGAAATTTAAGACCCGAAAGGAGAAGTTTTTAATAGCTTCGCGCTTTCCTGCTCTACTCGCTTCATTTGTGCATTTTTCTTTTTAGAGAGTTACGTGAAGCAAGTTGATTATTGGTTTAAGTCATTCGGTATCACTTTGTCCTTTATATAATATGTTGTTTAAAAAACTCGGTAAACCAAAAATATCTCCTTTAAACCTCATTTGCCGTTGTAATTCTTTTCTTATCCCTCTTTATGTTTAAATTTTTTATTGGCGTCACATCGAATTATGTTTTAATCCTATTTACACGATTAAAGAATGTTCGTCTTGTGGAGCTTTGTACAATAAATCATATGGTTGTTCTAAAGGGGGTTTCGTAGACAAGTTTGTTCGTGATCCTAATAAAACACCCAACTCGTCTCAACGACCCCCTCATAATTTTCCCAAGTGTGGAAACCCGGTTGATGGTCTATATTGTCGACAATGTGCTCTATTACGAAAGAAATTAAAGGAAGTTTGGTTTACAATTTGTGATGAAAATGAAATTTTCCAAGATTTTCTAAACACTTTTGAGTCATCTAATGACAATACTAACATTGTTAATGCACCTCAAGAGCCATTCGTCTTCAATCAGGACCTCGATGAAAGTTCTTTACAAAGTCCTCCACATATTGACCACCATTGTTGTTACGGGTGTGTTGATTCATCAAACGGTATATTTTGTCAACGATGTACTTGTGAGTCTTGTGAGAACGGTGCTCATTATGGCTATAATTGTCCACCGAAAGTTCTGATTATCTCTAATCCGGAACCATGTTACAATCAAAACGTTGATGAGTTCCCACAAACTTTGCCAAGTTTTCATCCGACATGCTATTCTGGAGATGAAAATTCATTCACTTATGATTCCAATCTTAATTTTGTGGATGATTCTCCTAACCCACCTCCACAACCCCCGACGTATTCTCATGAGTTTTTTGGGAACGATGCTCATTATGGTCATGATTGTCCACCTCAAGTTCTGTTTATCTATAATCCGGAACCGTGTTACAATCAAGACTTTAATTTCCCATAAAATTTTCAAAGTTTTCAACAACAATATATTTATTGTACCCGATGTGGGGGTCCACATGAGACTTTTTAATGTCAACAAGTGATCTTCTATGAGCCTTGTTGTGAAAATTGCGGGGGCCCTCATGAGACTTTATAATATCAACCAATGAATGAAAATTATTATGAGCTAAATTTTTGCTATAATTCTAATTCTTTTGGTTTTGACCAATTTCAACCCTTGCAATTTATCATTAATCATATTGATTCAATGAATGATCATCTAAAAGCTCATAGAGACTTTCAACAAGTGATGGATGATTCTATGAGTAAGCTTCATGAGACATTTCAAACTTGGTTACAACAACGGCAAGAACAAGTGGTTAATCTTGATACTTATACTCACGAGCCTTCGCAATGTCGGAAGATTCCCATTTGCTATGATGATGACGATGACGAGTATTCTTTTGCTACACAAGAATATCTCAAGAAATTCTCCCCAGCAATCACACCCGATTTACCAAAATCGGACTCTCTTATAATGGAGGATAAGCATCTCGACACTATTCCGAAAACGGAATCAGACGAATTAATAAAGTCTAGTGTTGAGGACCTTGTCCATACCCTAAGTGAGTCCAATGGTATATCCGAAAGTGAATGTGATTTGCCCGTTTGTGATGATTCTTCTCCGAAAAAGGACGAGGTGTTAGATGATATCATTTTGGAATACCGCATTTTATGGTATGTCCAACAAGGGTAATCAAACTCTATATTGATATTGTTTTGATTCTTGATGACCTTAACTTATTTAACTCCTAAAAGTGATCAAGGTTAGATAATTAAGTATGTCATGGATTACACATAATTAGGACTCCTACTCGAGGTATTAAGATAAATGAGATGTATCTCATTGTGTCTTGATTGAAGTTGTAAAATTGGTAAAAATTACTTGGAGATAATTATTGACAAATTCCTAGAACTGTTAAGTGTATCTTGTTGGATACCTAAAGGAAAAAATGGGATACCATTTCTACAACCCACACGAGAACAAAGTTTCTGTTGCTTAACAAGCTGAGTTATTTGAAAATAGTTTCAAATGTACAAGAAGTGAGTGGGAGTCTCACTCTTCTAGAAATAAGTGGTAGTAGTGTAGGTCTTGAATCAATTCAAGAAGAAGATACATAAAGCTTCTAAAAGCACTAGCGAATGTCATACTGAGACAAAGCATGAAAATGTTGAACCTAAGAATGATGTTACTAACATTTATAGATCCATAAGGACACCTCATGATATGTTTCTATATTAATGGTGAGGATTATGAGTTAGAGGATCATTATGAACCTGCTAACTATAGGAGATGCATTATTAGATCTTGGATTTAATGAATGACTCAAAGACTATGAATGAAGAGATGTTGTCCTAAAGAAGATAATCGTATTCTTGGAATTTGTTTTATCGTTAACCTATCGGTTTGATGATGAGGTTTAAATGAGTTTCCTTTTAGAGAAGACTCATAAGGACAATATTTGTATACATATTTATTGCACGTCAAATGACATAAGTGTTTACTCATACTCAAGTAATTAATTATGATTAAAACCTCCTCATTTACGAACTTTAAATATATAAAGATGATTTGATTGTCATACTTGTTTTTCTTGGAAAGAAATATGACAAATTGGATTTCAAAATCTCTTTATTAAATGATTACTTTGCGAGGACGATATCAAATGAGGTTTTTATGAATCCAATATAATCTTTTAAACGTAATTACAAAAATGATAGAATCTAAGTATGGATTAAAAGCACACATCTAATGAGCATAATCTTAAGTTTAATTATTAAATAAATCACTTGTTGAATTTGATTTTTTAATTATAAAGATCGCTCATGAGTACATCTCAAAGCTAGTGGGAGTAAATTTGTTTTTACTTTTCTAAAATAGATTATGTTATTGAACATAACTAGAAACAATTTATTTATCTAAGTAAGATTTATACATTAGATTAAAATAAAGTTTCTATAAGAATTTTAGGAAATAAAACATAAAACCTTGGTATGATATGTTTGATACATTAAACATATGTGGTGAATTAAGTTCGGGTACAATATGAAATATCATTGAGTGTAACTTGAATGATATATCTCACTTTATGAGATTGAATACATGAATGAAGGCCTTAAGTCCCACTAAAGGATTCATTATGGACATCATTTTGTATATGTGATTAGTTCTATCATTTGCATGAACGTAAGATGATTTGACAACATTGGAATCTAATTAAAAGATATTAGAAGGAGCATTCTGATTAATGTTTGAATTAGGAATTCATTCCTAGAATTAATAGTGAATTTGCTATGGATATACATTGTGATAATCATAGTAAGATCATTATGATCAACAAATATTGGGTTTGTGTGATATTTAAGAATTATTAAATAAGTGTTGAGAATTTACGATGCTTTAGCATAGTGTTGTTAGTATACACTAGTGCTTGTTTTAAATTGAGATGATACTTAATCTTTGTAGAAGCAAGTTTTCATCTTATATGCTAACATTGCTGGCTACATATGCTTGGTTTAAAAAGCATAGTTGTATAAAACTATATATTAAAAGAATAAGAATGCTTTACGGTTTGAAAACTGTAGAGGGGATTGTTTTCATTAGGATGTTGTGCGTATACATCTTATGAAATGTAATGTGACTAATACTTATAAGTGAGTGCACACTTACAAAATAACAATCATCATAATTATTCAAAGTACTTCACTATTTTTGAATTTTTGAAATAAGTATTATCAAAGTCCCACAAGATCATGACCTAGTTGATTTGTTCATGGAACCTATGCCTTATCACTAATCGTGGATAAGACATTTAACTAGGATCATCATGCATTGATCTTATTTGGTATTTGGATAATGGAACTGTAAGCAATTGTATTAAACAATGAATTGATATACGAGGTGTGATCGTTTTCATTTGTACTACTGTGTTCTATATTTTCATGTTTAAATCCTTGAATAAATTTATTTATTCTAAACTATGTCTATTTTCAGTTAACAATATG
>BQNB010084903.1:2383-28622 GCA_026074375.1 Tanacetum coccineum
GAGTCTAGAAAAACGTGTGTGTTTGTACACGTTTAGTTAGTAGTTAGATTAAGAGTTATATAGTTAGTAGCTCCAAGGTATAGAATTGGGGCAAGGTGGAAACGTATGGAATAAAAACCTTGTTTGATAATATACTGTTCTTTATATTCTGCTGCATATTTATATTATCTGTAAAACATATCCTAGATGAGTCTATAACGATCTCCACATTATATATCTTGACGACTTATACAAGTTAGTTTCGACTCTAAAAATCGATCCTAAGAAACGAACCAAACACCCCTTTATTTTTATAAGACTTTATTCATTGATTTGAAAAATAAACGTTTAGATATGTATGTTTCGATAGACAATGTATGATTGTTTTAACATGTTTTTGGCATGAATCAACAATGTATAGACTTTTGTTTTGAAATTTCTTAGTTTAAAAAATAATTAAAAAATAATATATATATTTTTAATAAATTTTCAAACCAAAGAAAATTTGTGACTCAATCCTATTGAAATTTTGAATTCCTATAACTACGGGAATCATTATATTTATGGATTTCCTAGACTTAATAAAAAAATATAAAAGTTGTGAAAAATACCCAATTTTAATTGAGAGCAAAATTGGATGAAATTGAAAAAGAAAAGTGTAGGAAATCTTAAAATAGGAGTTGTTAATCAAGTTGTAGGTGATTGCCCTTTGCGAAATTGGATGAATTTTAGGTTTGGAAGTATGATTTTATGGTTTTGGAGTGTGTGTTCGTCTGGTATGTGCTTAATTACACATATCGTTTTCCATCAAAACCAGACTTAAATAACAAAAAATGTACCAAAAATACATTGTATTTGTATGTTTTTACTTATATTGTACAGGTAACGGATAATCAAGAAAAGGACAAAATCAAAGCCAAAACAACAAGAAACGAGCATGGGAACGGAAAGAGCGTGATGAAGTCAAAATCAAGTCAAAAAGTCAACCAAAGTCAACCCCGACAAAAGTCAAAAGTCAAATCCGAAGCCGTAAACAAAGAAATACTTAATTGGCCCACCCATACCCATCTAATGGGCCGGGTCAGGCCATTAAGCTATTACATGAAGACTAAAAGCCCAACTATAACTTGAGGGGCTTAAACTGCCAAACCCTCAAAGTTATACACCAAAAGGGTTAACGGTGTAATCACTCTTATAACTTTGGAGGACCATTTCTGCCTAAACCAAAACCTTTTATCACCACAAGGACCATACATGTAAAAACCTTATACACCTTGGAGGACCTTTCTTGCCAAGTCCCTAAACTTATCCCCTGCACCCACATAAACTAAACTTTCCCGCCTTGTTACTGTTCATCATCCCCAAAAAACTCTCAACCCTGCAACTCCAGTCCAAAACCCTCAGCAAAAATCCCAATTACAATACCCCTTCTACCCCCCACAATTGGCTCAGAAACCTTGGCAATCCTAAACCCCTCCATTGGCCAAGGGATACGACAACAACATCAAGGGTTGAGATTACTGGGATTGGGCTCCAAGAAACTTTGATGGCCAAGATTGCTTTGAGCTTATACTCACACAACAAACACACATCCTGGTTCTCTCTCAGCAAAGAAACACAAGTCAAGAGACCAAGACCCCTAGCTCGTTTATATATAAGTAGGACTTTGTAAGCCCATGGAGGCATCTAGTTTTTTTTTACTTTTTTGCTTAACTTAGTTTTAATCAGCTTATTGTATTTTCTTGTAATGTCTTTTTTTTAAAGTTAATGAAATTCAAGTTTGTTTTTTTTAAATCCGTTTTCAAGTTTTAAGTTTCTTTAAGTATTCAAAAGCTCTCATAAGCTCTTTATTGTAACCTTATATAAACCTGTGTTTATTAAGAAATTTAAATTGATAAGTAGTTAAGAAAAAATAAAAAAAAAGTCACCCTCAAAATACCTCAGCTTATTATTTGGATGATAAGCCAGAAATGGATGGGCTTATGGACTCTCACTAGCTTGTATTATACAAGCTAGAGCTTGTAGATTGCTTTGTTTGCCCTGTTTTGAGCAAGGGCAGTTGTAAGTTTCCTTTTTCTATTTTTGCTTTTTACTGTAGCAGTGCTTATCTTGTGCTTATTTATGCTTTTTTGTGCTTATTTATGTTTCTTTATGCTTATGTGTGCCTTTTATTGCTTAGTTGTTATTTAGTTTGAGCTTGTGCTAAACTGTCTTGCATAGCCTTTAAAACTGCTTATATTCATTTGCTTATTTCAGTGCTTATTCTTGTGTTTTGATTATTGCTTTTTGCTTATCTTTACTTACTTGTTATCTGTCTTTGAAAATATTTGCTTAAATCTTGTTCAATCTGTTTTAAAATTGGTTTTCACACCTTAAAGGGGTGTTTGGCATAAGGACCCAAAGTGGGTCAAAAGGGGTTTAAAATACCTTTGGGTCACTTGGCCACTTTTGGTCAGCTTATTTAAGTTGTTTATAGGCTGTTTTAAAGAATTTTTTTAGTCTTTGAGTTGATTTAAGCTTTTTCTAAATTGGGCTTCATAACTGTGTTATCAAAATAATTGCAAAGTACCTCTTTGATTAGATTGATTAAACCAAAGTTTGTGTGTATTTTCTTTAGTGTTATTTTTAAGTGTTGATGCAGTAAAAGTGCTTGCTTTTAGATACTTTTTGTGTGTTTTTAAAATCTGTCAAATCTGATAAGTGTTCTTCACAAAAACTATCTTTTTAAATCTTAATTTTCAGATGTTAAAAAAGGTTCTTAGCTTTTGAAAATTTGAGCATAAGCTCTTTTTGAGTCAGTCTTCATCTGTTTTAACTTACTTTTGATTTGGAAGTTTATTTGATAGCTTATTTAATAGGCTGCTTTTTGCCTATTTTCTTTCTAGGAAAACAAAAAAATAGCATACTTACTGTGACAGCCATTTTCACTAGCCTTTTTCTTAGATTCTTTTTGTTTCAAACTCCATTTTCTTTGCTTATACTTGTAACCTAGAAGCCAGACTTTAAGCTCTTATAAGCCTTAAGCCAAAAGATTCACTCTAAAGTCTTAAAAATTAAGCCCAAAGAGTCCTCTTTGGCTTTTTGATTGACAGTTTTTGGCCAAATGCTCATCTTGCTTATTATAGCTTATTTTCTTGTTGCATTAGCTTATTTAGGTTTAGTATAGCTTATTAGGTTAGTTTAAGCCTGTTCTAGCTTATTTGGTTTTGTCTCAAGCTTATTTGAGCTTATTTGCTTCTTAGTGTAAAATTTTAAGTGTTTTAACCATTTCTAGCTTTTCTGTCTATTTAGCTTATTGTCATTGCTTATTTTTGATCTCTTTTGCTTTTTAGGTATAGCTTATTGCTTGTTTTAGCTTATTTTCCATTTTCAGTTGCTATTTGTTTAAAAGAAAGCCAAACAGTTAGTTTTTTTTACTTAGAGTAAATTAAGCATTTCTGTCAAGCTTTTTCAGCTTATTTCGTGCTTATTTGTTAGTTATAAAATTTTTGTCTTTTTTAAAGTTGCTTATTTTCAGCTTATCTAAAAAGTTGTAAAAAAAATGAAAAACAAAAACGTTGGGATTAGGGGAAGCCCCAAGTGAGCAAGGCTCGAACTTGGGACCTCAACCCCATCGACCAACGTTTATAACACATACTCACTACCGGTGTGCTACAATAGCTCATCCGGTAGTGTTTTGCACAATTAATTATATAAGGGCTTTATAGCCCAATAAGCCCATAAGCTGTTTTAGCTTATTTTAACTGCTTTTTCGAATAGCTTTTTCAACTTTCTTATTTTTCCTAGGTTTAAAATAGTTTAAATTAATTTTCTTAATTTTTCCAGATTTTATTAATTTAGTTTAGTATTTTTAATAATTAATTTTCATTAAAATCGTTTTTAATTCATAATAAATTATAAAAAATCAAAAAAATATAATTCTTTTTTAGAAAATTTTATTTTATCATATTGCACCTAGGAAAAATAGATTTGCTCTTGTAGGGTTGTTTTTCTAAAATTTCATTTTTTAAAGAACGAGATTCGTTCCCGTTCACGTTTTTTGTGTTTTAAGGCTCAAATCAACTCCGTTTTCGTTCTAGTTTTCTTTAATCGTACTTTTTAGTTAATTAGAGTCTATTAAAAGTGAAAAAATCATTTGAGGTTAATTTTTGAAAATTTAGGATTTTTAGTCAACATTTTTAGATTCCCGTTATCGTTTTTAGCTTAATTTTGTGTGCCTTTTTCATTTTTAGAGTAGATTGCATTAAATTCTCCGTAGATTTAGAAATCCAATCCAAATCTCTTCCATTCAATTATCAAATGTCAATCCAACTCTCGACTTTCCAATTCACTATTCGTTGGGGATAAACGACCCGGGAATATAATATACTACTTCCGGTTTCATTGATTTTGTGGATTTTGATCCTTATTATATATTTATATTTATTTATATTTATATATATAAAGGGTTGAATCTAAAACAAATCAATACCATACATTTGTTTACGAAAGATTATTTACAAAAGTTTACAATTACGCAACCCTGGAAAAATGTCAAACAATTGTATTCAAATAAACTCCCAACTTGTCCTTGACTTTGGTCCCCAATAGTCCTTAGTTATCTTGTTAAAAGTACACCTGAAAATGATACTCGAAAACGTCAACAATAATGTTGATGAGCTCGTAGGTTTTGACCCAAAACCCAGTCGCTGTGCCAATATCTCATACGGTTGGACAATTGTGCTATATGACAGTGAATATATGAAAACAAACCCATGACTTAGCATCCCCGCTAATCATGTAATAAGACCTAGCATCCCCGCTAGTCTGATCACAGCGCGTACCAACGCTCTTAGGGTCGCAACCCCGATGACATACCACACCTAAGGCCTACTAGCTGGAGCGATTAGGGTGAAGAACCACACAGAAAGTTCACACAGCATAGCATACCAATGCATATCATTCACATACCAGTCATAAGCACGTAGATTGTCCCAAAAATGAAATCACGTTTTGCACAGTTTGGAAAAACAGTTCAAAGCACATTTGAGTATCATTTTTTTCCAAAAGAAAAAGCAGTAAAAAGTGGGCCTACGAGAACTCACCTCAATAACAACAGATAGCGACCGCACAAATCACAATAAGTAACGCACAAAATCTCAACGCACGCATAATAGTTCCCGGCCACGACCTAACATAAAGTTTACCTCATAAATATTTGTACAAAGTTATCTTATTGTACAAGCGTTCGTCCTTTACTTACACGAAATCCTTATCCATTTCACAAAATCCTTGTCCTTATTTCCATTTTCGTATCCTCATTACAAAACCTTTACCCTTGTTTCAAAACCTTTATCCAAAATCATGGTTGTGTGGTGGTTACGTAAAATGACTCAATGCACTTAGGCTAAGTGAGACATTGGCAACGAACACTTAGAACATAGCCAATAACGAAAACGAAACAATGACCAACGTTCTAGAATATTGACGAGAAAGGGGCGTGGAGTAATTCAAGATTGAAATGAACGAATAAGCATCTCGAAGTCGATACGATACGTATAAGTACGTATAAGTATATATATATATACCTACTATATATATAATACGAATACTTTAAATAGAATGAATTAAAATAATATATTATTATTATTTCGTACTTTTATCGGGCTAAGCAGGGTAAATATAAAGAAAACCCTATCGTTCATATTCGGGGTTAAATCATTTAATCTTGACTCTTAATGTTTACAAAAGGTCACTTTTGTCTTTTAGCTTCTATAAATCCATCTTGCCACTTCAAAATAATTTTTGAGTCCAAAATCCATCGTTCTTATATTTAAGTCCAACCCAAAATTAAAAGCCCAAATTATTTTAAAAAGTCCAAGTTATATTTTATTAAAAGTCTAAGTTATTTTTAAAAGTCCAAGTTATATTAAGAGTCCAAGTTATATTTAGCATGTCCACAAAATCCCTCTTAGCCTAAAACCAACTCATCTGGTCTATTTATAAATTCACTAATTCATTAACTTGTTAGTGGGCCTTATGGCCATTAGGTCTTATGCATTTAGGCCCGATAGCATAAACTTAGTCCATATACCCCTTTTTTTCACTTTAAGTCCCGAATTATAAACCAAAACCCAAAATAATTCGAAACCAAAATAAGGCCCAAATATAAGTCGAAACAAAATAAGTTATGAGTCCAAAATATAAGTCAAAACAAATTAAATCATAAGCCCAATATATAAACCGAAGTCCAACAACCATAAGCCCATTATTTAAGTCGAAACCAAATAAGCTACAAGCCCAAATATTAATCGTAAGTAATAAGTCATAAGCTCGCATATATATAAGCCAAATTCAAATAAGCCATAAGCTCACTATATAAGTCGAAATCTATAAGCTCGACAATATAAGCCGAAATCCATAAGCCATAAGCTCACAATATAAGCCAAAGACAATAAGCCATAAGCTCGAAAATAAGCCAAATCAAATAGGTCGTGGCTAATAAGCTGAACCAAATAAGATATAAACCAAAAATAGGCCAAAAATCAAATGGGCCAAGCCCCTTTTTTGTTGGGCCGAGACTAGCACGATTACCCTCGTGGGTTGGTTGGGCCGAGCCCCAAACCAAACATGACCGAAAATCGAATAAGCCCAAAAGAAATCAAATAAGCCTCAAATGAGCTTATTTTTATGTAACTTCACAAATAAGCCCTCAAATAAGCATTATACTTCAAAACAAATTTACCACCACAACCAAAATTTAAAAGTGTTCATTCCTTGTTTCTTTCTTTTCATTTTCGACACATACAAGCACACCCTTTTACCATTCGTTTTGTTTTCAAAACTCGATTTCGCAACGATCAACTTGTACAACTAGTGTTTAGACACTATGAGAACCATAAAAGTATGACTTAAAATAAAATTTAGAAAAACTTACAATTTTGATGTTCTTGGTTCGGTTTTTGACGCGAATAAGTAAACCCAAATCGTTCTTCTACAACCCGAAGCTATCTAACACTAACCCACTAGTGATTATTAACCGTGTTCTTGTTAAATCTTCAAAAATCTTATGTTTCTTGTTCTTGGGTGTGTTCGGCCGAAACCAAAGAGAAAGAGAGAATGAGAAATTTTTTTGTTGTTGTTTGATTTCAAAATAAGTGCACAAATGCATGTTCAAGTGATGCCAAAACTTATGTACCATGAAAAAAACCAATTAGCTAAAAACTAGCCTTGGAGTTCCCTTTGTTTGTCCCATACCCGGCTAGCATCCTATGATGCTCGGGGTGTCTCGTTTTTGTGTCGGGTTCTCTAAAAACTCAATTATCGCTAAGTAAAAATGTTACCCGGGTTTAGTTAGTATTTTTATTGCGTTTAAAATCATTTTTCCATAAATCTAGAGTATTTACTTGACATCCTTTTCTAATTTAAATCTCCCAAAATTCATTTAAAACGTTACCGGACGCGTCAGGACCAAAAACACGAATTTTCGTTTAAACTCAACCGAACCTTTCCCATCATTTTAAAAGTGTTCCAATCTTTCAAAATACGAATTGACACTTTTGATTTGTCCAAAGTTTTCACTTTAACTACCGTTACAGTCTTTTACCGAATTTCACGAAAACGCCCGTTTTCTGATAGTTTTCAATTCACACATCAGCGATTCACGTTTTATCCAATGTTTCATCAACTTATAAAATATTTCATTAAATAAGTTTGTTCAATTTACCCAAAGCTTATAAAAACTCATTTTCAAATTTACTGTCGTGCCGGTACGTGCTGCGTGGCGATTTCTGCTAAACGCGGGGTAACTTCTCGGAAAGCACCGAAAGACTTCATAACAATTCCAAAACGGAAAGACGAATCAAAAGTGATTCTATTACGATACATAGGACTCTCCCAAGACCCAGTTAAACCGTAACCGTTTTACGTAAAATAGGCAGCCGAAGTTAACTTTACAGCTTCTTCCAAGAAAACTGAAAGACTCCGATATAAAAATCGTAATATTTTATAATAATTAACCCAGGAAAAGTTACCGGTTATCACATATCCCAACCCACATCAACAAATCAATAGAATTATCGCGCGCTTATAGTCCTCCAGACCTATCGCCTACCAGCTAGAGCTACACAGTCGGCTAAGTAGTATTGAACAAAAGTCCAAATGGAACTTCGCATAAATAGATCTCATAGCATTTACATGGCATTCACATAGCATTCATACACACAATCATAGGCACATATCATTGTCCAGAGAGAAATAAGAGGTTTTGCACAGTAGTAAAAGTAGTTGAAATAGATTTTGAGTATCATTTTTCCCCAATGAAAAAGAGTTTTTTAAAAAATGGGGCTACGAGAACTCACCTCAATAAAGATGATAGTAGCATAAACTAGATGATCTCTAACTATACGCTCAACGGTACCCGTTCACGACCTATTAGCAAGTTTTACCTTAGTGATTTGTTATATGAAAGCGACTTAATGTACAAGCGTCTGTATTAGAATTTACAAAAGTGTTTTCATAATTGTCATAAAAGATTTCGTTTTCATTGTTGTGTGGTGGTTTAGTAGTTCGACTTGATGAATCTTATGCCTTTACAGGAATAAGAGTTTGGGAATTTAGAGCTTAAGAAGTAAGGACTATAGAAATAAGAATTTCGAATATAAGACTTTAGGAATTTAAAGCTCAAGAATAAGAGTTTAAGAATTTAGAATTATAGAAATAAGAATTTAAGAAACGAGACTTTAGGAATTAAAGAATTTAGAATTTAGATAATTAAGAATCATAGAACTAAGAATTTAAAAATAATTTATAGTTTAAGAAATGGGAATTAAAAAAATAAATATCAAAGAGTTAATAATTTAGACATGCTTCGGCAGTTTATCACATCATCCCAAGTTATTTTGGTAAGTCATCATTGATATAAGTATTAACACTATTTTAGACACATAGAATAGATGTTAGGAGTTTTTTCATAATAATCATGTTTTTTGTCTTTTAGTCAGACATAAAAAACTCTATTTAAATTATTTTGATATATTGCTTATATTTTATATATAAGATATATATAATAATTTCCCCCCCCCCCCAATTTCCCCCCCCTCATTTTTTTCCCCCCCCCAGCATTATAATATATCCACAACCACTTCGAGTTTTGAAACTAGTTCGTATGATAAGTATAAGTATGAATTTTAGTTTATTTATTGAGTTTAAGTATAACCGTTTATTAATTATGAATTTATGTTTAAATAAAACCGTGATTTCGTCCTTTTGTTGTATTATAAGAAAATGAGTTTTTCCAAGATTTTTCCTAAGTGTAAGCTATTTACGAAAATTTTGGCATGACCCGTTCGTTTACAAACGTTTTCCCAAGGTTTCAAACCTTATTTCAACACTTTCCCTCAAAAGATCAATTTCTGGCAAAATGCCAAAATTACATATTTTTGCCAAGTTTTATCGTTCTACACTTCAAATGTCTATCGTCTTCGTGTGTTTTGAAATCATTCTTCAACTTTTTCCGTTCTTATTGAAGATAGAAAACGATTGATTTTTCTTTTGAAAGCTGGTTATTTAGATTTGCAATCTCCTCAGTCAAAGTCGTTATTTGTTTAGCATAACTTAAGTGGAGTGCATTTATCTTTATTGTAAGACATTGTTCTTGATAAAACGACTTTTGATAACACCTTTCAAGTTTATCATATTTTTCCTGATTGATTTCGAAACATTTTTCTTGTCCCTTATATCTTGCAAGCTCAGTAGTCAAATTGTTATTCTTTTATTTTATTTTGCGATTGACCATGTTGACTTTGTCAACTTCGATTACTACATTATTATATAATGATTCATAATAGGCACGTGTTTCCTCAAATGTAGTAGGATGTTGTTCTATTGTTCCTCTATTAGGTTCCACACTAGGTGCAGCAGCAATAACATTACTGTTATTTTGTTGAACCCGATGTGGCTTAGTAATGGGCTCGAGTAGCTCAGTATACTGCTCCTCTTGAGTAAACATATTAAATATCTCATTATTATAACAATTTTCATATTGGTGTACCTCAGCTGATCCATCTGAATCGTAGACGGGAGCTTTGTCAGTCTGAGTACCCGATGTCGATGCTTGCTGCAAATTAGCCATCAAGATGCAGTTTGCATTGACTTCCTCAATCTCATAAATGTCTCATGCGGAAACCATTAGATCGAATTCCTCTGCTTGGAGTTGGATCCCTGCTTCTTCCTTTTGAGCAATCAACAACTGAGTCTGAAGATAAGCATCATCCCTTCTCCTTGGTCTGACTGTGCATTTCCTCGCATAATGACCCACTCCTCTGCAGTTGTAACACCTTATCTGATTACCATTGTTCCCATTACCATTTCCCTCAGCCCGTGCTACTACAACATTACCAATCCCATTCTGATTCGCAATCTGATTAGCAATCCCTGGAACAACAATAAGCCCATTCTGATTCCCAACATTCTGAATACCCGGATTCTGAACTGCATTCTGCACAACCTGATTCCCTGCATTCTGCACTGCATTATACCCATTCTGATTCCATGTAAACTGCCCTGCATTGTACTCTATCGGATTGTTCGTATTCTGCCCTGCATACTGTCTAAACTGATTCCCCTCAGTACCTCCAATCATATTCATACCCGACTTAGCAATCTGTCTGTTATGAGGGTTTGATGAAATTCTTTGATTGTTGTTTGTTGGTGTGGGATAGTTTAGTTTGAATGCGTTAGCCATAAGTACAAGTGTCATGTTCATAGCAGTTGTGGGATCATTGATTTCATCAGGGTTTGGCATTGGTTGCTGCATATAGTCCGTGTTGAATGAAGGTTGTGGGACATAGTTGTTATTGGGTGGTGGATGTTGCATGTAGGTAATTTGGGATGGGTGATCTGGGTGAAACATTGGATAAGTATACGAAGTCTGAGTGTTTGCCATGAATGCCAAAGGGTCATGTGTCTTTGCAAGTCTTTCTGCCCTTAGTTCGTTTACCTCCTCCTGATTCATCTTCAAGAAATCGTACAACTAAGTATATTTGACTTGATGCAAATTCTTTGTCTGACAAACAATTGTGATGTGACGTTTCAATTCTGGTTGAAGACTATTGAGAAACTTGAGATTACTGGCTATCTTTTCTAGGAAATGTTTGTTTCGTTTAAAATCGTTCATTAATTTTAAGAAACGATGATAGTAAGATTCAATCGATTCCCCATCACTAGAATTGAACCTTTTCCATTCATTAAACAGCTTAGCCTTTTTCTCCTGAGCCCCAATATCATAACCTTTCATCATTTGCTGAACGCGTAACTATATTTCCTGAGCCGTTTCACAACTATCAACAACATCATAGATATCTTCAGAAAGACCCATAAAAATAGTCTGAATTGCTTGGTCATCAGCTTCCATCTGCTTGATATCCTTTTCAGTGAGTTCTTCATCAGTATGTTCATGAAAAGTTTCATCAACAGGAACTTCACGGTTTGGGTTGCCTGGTTCAGGGATTCATCCGTCTGACAATAGGACCATGCAAGATGGAATTGTAAAGCAATTCCCCATTTGGTTTGCTCTTTGCATAACGAAGAAGACGACTAGACCATGGAACGTAGTTGTCTTTATTGAGCATAAGAGGACGGTTTTCGGAACCAGCTGCATAGAATTCATGTTGAGTTGACATTGCAAAAGTTTGTTATGAACGGATTACGGATCTAAAGATGATAAAGTTGTTGTGGTTTGTTCAAATTCAATTAACAATTCGGTAAGGAATTTCGATATACAATTTTGATTAGCAAATTTTTGTAATTTCGATAAAGCACGATGCACAAATTCGATAAGTTAACCAAATTTGATACATATAATAAATTTCGATAAAGCACGATGCACAAATTCGATAAGTTAACCAACTGAACTAGGTGGTGTTTGTGTCAACTGACTCTTAATTTCGATATTTATAAGCAATTTTCGATAGGGACCAGTTTATCAAATTTAACAAAATACAATACTTAAAACTGCCACCAATAGGAATCGAACACAAGACCTCTCGCCTAACAACTCAAGCCCAAAGCAACAAACCAAGTGATCTAGGGAGGTCTTGATTATACTTTTCCAATTTTGATATTAAACACAGTTTTCGATGTACTATTATTCTTATAGAATACTAAATCTGATAACAAAAATTCGGTGTTTCCCACAAGTTCGATACAGTACGGTATTTCAGCAAATGCGATATTGTACTACTGATTAAGACACGAACAAAAATTAACCAACTACGACTAAAAAAGTGAGCTTTTGATACCGAAGATTGTGACTTATGTACCGAAAGAAATCAAACTAAAAAAAAATGAATTTTAATACCTCTTCAACTTTAAACAAGATAAAATCTTGAGAAGTTAGTAAGATCAAAAATTACTTTTTTGAGAGAAAAAGTTTCAGAAAAAAATGAACACATAGTTTAAGACATAGTCAACATGTTCAACAGTCATCCTTAACGCAATTTCAACAGGAGGGCAATGTAATTCTACAACTATTTTTTTTTAAACGGCGAGTTAGCATAAACACAACATAACATATCTGGAACACAGATATCAATAAGCTTGGTATTTCCACTCGACAGACACGCTCAAAGAGCATCCTGTCCCTTTAAGCCCTATAATATCACCTTCGTTGCTACCCTTGGTTAGTGAACTAAGTTCGCATATTCCATGCAAAATCACTTCCTCAGATTCAATATCATGCAAGTCTGCAAAGATTTTGAGGGGGGCACCCTTGGGTACAGCCATCACTGACTTCCTTAACGGAATTTTGTCACCCTCCAAAGCAACAGGAACACCAGATCGAAAGAGTAATGCCCGGTAGCAAGGCCTTGTTGAAGCACGACAATCATCGAGAATATCAGATCCGTAGTAAGCATATATTTCTCCGCGAACTTTACAACCCCGAGCCTCATTAGCAGTTTTATACCTTATTTGCACAGCAGCATCTACCGCATCCTTCATTAGCATGAAATACATCTTTGCAAACCCATCCTCGCCTTTAACATCAATACAGCAGCACTGATTATCCAAATTCTTGCCCCATATATTTAACAATTTTAATTCAAACTTGCCACGACAAAGTTCAAAACATGCCTTCTCGGTTTTAACATAAATCTCCATACTAACCTCGATGGAAGAAGAAAATGCAACTGAACTGGGAGAACTAGGGTTGCCAAGGCATATATTCTCGCCGTCGTGCATGTTTATGGGATGATACCATTCATGGTCGAATAGATGGACATAAGCAAAATCAGACTCCAATAAGTGAGACCCCTCATCTGGTATTAACCCATACTTGTCTGATATGGCAATGAATCCAAACATCTCACCCGTTTTAAACTTAGGTTTTGTTGTAACAAATGGACGAATGGAGAAGACCTCAAATCGGGAATTCCTAAGTGGATCCCTGATATAAATTAAAACAACCACCAAAAATTAAAATGAAAATATTAGAGCTGTAGATAGTTATAAATTGTGTAGAAAGAGTAAACAAAAATTCCGCAAAAAAGATAAGAGGACCGAATTATTGTGTAGAAAGAGTAAACAAAAATTCCGAAAAGAAGATAAGAGGACCGAGAAATCGGTCGGTTTTCAATCAGTAGTATAAAATGACAAACACGCAGAATTACCAACCTTTAAAAAAGAGAAATGCTAGGTCCACACCCATTTTGCACAAAAAAAATTTCACACCCATATGTGTCAAACAAATATAGGTAGTGAAAAAAAGAAAGAGAAAATATGATAGAATGTGATTGGTGTAAACCTGTATTTTTATTTAAATTGTATGAAATGATATAAACTTAGCATGGATTATTTTCAATATCTAAATTGCGGATACCTTACCTAGTAACAGAAACAAAACATGGAGCTATGCAACGATCCACATACTCCTCTGGGGTCCAGTTAGCCTTCTTCATGTTTCTAAACTTCGTTTGCATGAATTTTACTGAAAACGCTCTTTTTTGATTCAGAAATGTCTCTCGTTTGTTACTAACATATTGTCTTATTAATAGATATTGTAATTCTCGTAACCCAGAAGGGAGCTGGATATAGAAATTATACTGCACAAAAAAAAGGAAGCAGGTTACAAAATGTGTAACTGAGGCGCACTTCGTTTTTATACTACTGTTTTACTCGAGTTATTTAAACTTAAATTAGTTTCTGAAAATACCATTTATAGTTTATACTTTTTACTTATTCATAGTGAATTATTTGACCATGAACTGATTCAATAGCATGGTAATGAGTTATCATGTCATCTTGATACAACGAAACCAATTCAAATTAAAAAAACTTCAACCCAAAAACTTAAAAAGAAAATCTCAAATACCGCCTTAAGAAAGAAAAAAAAGTAAAATGATCCATTGTTTATAAACAAAAGATACTCTCGCATAACAGAATCAAAGAAAAAGAACCCAACCCAAGAAACCAAATTTAGAAGAAAAAAAAAACTATACTCGTTAATGCATACCGGCATGAGCCCCAAAAGAATAAAACATCTATCCATAACCACTCTGGTTGCCTCACACAGCAATAAGGTGCTCTTTGCAACAGGCTTAACCTGCCAAAACTTTCAACGTTACGCAAAATACCAACACGTATAATCATATGTCTTCATAAAGATCAAAATTATTTTATGGAATATTGTTATTGTTATTATTGTATAAGAGAAAACATATAAGATACCCCACACACAGACGAATAGTAATTGGTAAATTCCTTAGATAGCTCGTAAAGGTAGTCACACAGGATATGTGGCGAGATATATGAACAAGACCTCTTGAGAGCCTAAAAAAAGAACGGAAGATTATTAATGCAATAATATATTTACATAATAATATTGATGATTTAAGAAAATTTATAAATCAACTTTTCATTTTATTTGTGTCTTCTGCATTTGTGAAATGTCTTCGTTTAGGCAAGTAAATTAGGATTGATTATTCACCCCAAATGTTTGTGCCCAGATAGAAACCGATCATCTAAAAACATATTAGAAGACATTATTCACCCCAAATGTTTGTGCCCAGATAGAAACCGATCATCTAAAAACATATTAGAAGACATTATAATGTTTGAGAGTAACCTAGGGAAATAAACCCGTTCTCAATTCCAAAAACCATGCTTTGTAGCTCAACTAGGGTTTTTGAGCGTTCGAAGTAGTAAAAGTTGATTATATTATTCGCCTTACCTTAGTAAACTCAAGTAAAAGGAGTTCCAACGCACGCTCTGATTGTTTATTTATCTCCACAATCAACTCCGAAGACTGCGACAAACACATATATCCGTCAACTTAATATTCAAGAACAAGAAAGCAATAAAAACAGGGTTGTAAAGAACATTGAAAAGAACAGAAATATGGTCAATTTGACATAAACTGTAAAGAACTGAAATATTGCCAATTTGACATAAATTGTAGATTTTTCCCTTCTTTCTCTCTCTAGGCGATTATGGCGACCGCCTCATCCCTATATTGATGTGTGGACTGAATCTACTGTTTCTACCCTGTAATTCATATCTAGTATAATTCTTAAATTCCCACTTATGCTATGCCAACATAATCAAATAAACCCCCAGATCCCTTAATTAAGGAATTCCGTATTCTCACTAAGATGACGTCATCCGATGACATTCATGTTACTTCTACGAGTAATTTTAGGGCTAAAAGTATGAGAGGCAGGCCTCATAAATCTCATAAGGGTATCAAAATCAAGGTCTATACACAGGTTCTGTTGGAATTTAACAATCAAGTTAACCATTTAACTCTTACGAGTACGCAGCGGATAGATCTAGTCTTGTACAAACAATTAACATACATATAAAACACAATAATGAATAAAAAGGGTAAATAAAAAA
The DNA here is from genome assembly GCA_026074375.1 of Tanacetum coccineum. NCBI lineage: Eukaryota > Viridiplantae > Streptophyta > Magnoliopsida > Asterales > Asteraceae > Tanacetum > Tanacetum coccineum. Next base: position 18,233 of record BQNB010084903.1, read on the forward strand.
CATACCCTTGAAGTCAACAGCAAATGGTTATGAAACAAGTGACTAAGTGGTCACCTCTACGAGTGCTCACACAAATACGTAAACAAGCACGCCCGGATGCTAGTCCAACCTCACGTGTATCCCAAACAACAATTGTAAACCAAACACAATCTGAATTAAGTCCCAAAATCACCCTTGTATAGTGAACCGAAAATCAGAATGTGTAACTAGGGAGATTACCGAATTCGGTTGTACTCCTGCTACAGTACCACCGAAAAAGAGATACACACACCCTAGATCGAATCCGACTATTGTCACACCTTGACAATATGTAAACCAATGTATTAAACCCTCTGTAACAAACTTGGGATCGAATCACAAGTGGTTTAACCCTAAAAGAGTTAACCGAAATTGAACAGTGGGTTTTGGGGATCACCGAAAATCAAAACTGTCTTGACAAAAAGGTTTGATTTCGGCTGTTTTGTGATTAGGAGAAGGAAAGGCAGAATCTAGGGTTTTGTTTTGTTGTATGTCACGTCCCAAATGAGCTGGAGAGGGGTGGCTTTTATAGCCTCAAGCCCTCAACTCATGATAAGGCTAAAACACTTCATATGATAAGACTAAAACTCTTTATGCTTAAGTCTTATCACAACTCTTTCAATTCTTATCTCCCTTAATGAACCTAGACACTTTCAAACCCCTCTAGAACCTTCTCACAGCCGGCATAGGGATAAGGTCACTCATGAGCTTTGTCTAGTTAGATTCTTGTCCAAAGGTTTACATATAGAAGCTTTAACGTGAAGTATCATAACGCACTCTAAATGTTTTCCGTGTGTGCCCCCAATAGGCTCACACACTTCTAGTCATGCATTGCTATCCAACTACCATTCAATCCAACAGCTCCCACTTGGGAGTTGGAGTAGCAGATAACCCATACACTAACGACGGAAACGTCTAGCAACACTCACATTCGTTTTTAAAACCAGAAGTGTCTGAGATCAAGTTTCATAAACATTCTCAGTAGCATGGTATGTTTATTCTCTTGCTATATTCATCTTTGTTCAAATACCGTTAAACCATGGATATGGATCCTAACTCATTCCATATAGTTTAACCATTTAGATTCTCGTTATAGAATTTAATACAGACATACCAAATGTAATCAAGAATCATCTTGCATTACCCTTTGGGTCCGGCCGAACAATTTATCTGATTAATTCTGGAGAGGCGCCAATGGTATCATTCTGCACATCAAGTGGAGGAACAAATTCTTTCTTGAATACAAGTGTTGTGAATGCTGCTTCACATCACTTCCAATAATAGTCTTTATAACTACCATTTTCAGGACAGCGTTTGACTTAGAATTAAAAAGTGATTGTTAGATATTAGAAAAAGACTCGGTCACCCCGTGTATTTTACTGTTTATTATAGCTCGTAGTTTAATAGTTAATAGATGACAACGGATCCATAAAGTAATTTTCGAAGGTTGGGGTGTCCAATACGCATCCCTTGTGAGTAACATATGAGTTTGGCGGGAACCATCCATATTCAAGATTAAACAACACTCACATTTGCCTTATGTAACAATACTCCCATATTGTTAAATGACAATGGACTTATTCAAGATGATGAATGCATTCAAGGATTAAATACTGCAACATATAAGCATACAACAATTCCCTGTTATCATGACATCGCCTACACAAATACCCTCATATCCTTCCTATTCATTCAGAACTAAAATTTCTCTACAATCCCAATTATCCAAATGACTAATCATCTTCACAGCATTTAATGAGTACTAATAGCTGGATGATTCCAATATTCTCTAGTAAGTTCTGAAAATAACTTAGAAAAGCCAATGCTTTTGTAAACGTATCAGCTCTAAGTTGTCATCTGTGTGAACTTTTACTAACTTTACGTCACCAAATTCATATAACTTCCGAGGTAGTGAACTTTGGCTCGAAATTGTCTAGCACCTTAGTGATTCCAGATTCATAGCTATAGCGATTTGCCTCCCAGTATTATCATCAATACATATTAATGGTTTTTCAATGGTTTGGGAACAACACCGAGCCCAGCAATGACTAATTTCCATAAACCCATACGGTTCCTTAGAAGATCCAAAAGCAGGAATATACTCAGTTCTGCAGATGAAGTAGCGATAAATGCTTTGCTTGACGATCTTCAATCAACATCACCTCCATTTAAAACGAACACATATCCAGTTTGAGACTTGAGGTCATCAGCATTCGTCAGATATCCAACCCTCAGTGTGCAAGAAACCCTGAGCTCTCGTTTTAGATACCTTCCGTAAAACTAGAAACCTGTCTTAGTTTTCTGAGATACTACAGAATGTTATTAAATGTAGTCAAGTGAAGATCACTTGGATTCTATTGAATCGGTTCTTGTTTAGTTTGAGCGAATTGCAAAACATTAGGGCGGAGTTACATCTCACAAAATTACATAATGAAACCCACAGCGGGCTTATGGAACATTTTGATGCGCTTCAACTCAGAAGGTGTAGAGGCACCTTGTATATACTCCATCTAGCTTTTCATGCATGAGGATTACTTCCACGTTTGGAATTCTTCATGTGAAAATCGCTTTTAAGTTTTTTCTCGCATATATGCACTTGACATAAGCCAATCAACCGTCGTGATCTTTCTTCTTGTAGTTCTTATTCCAAGAACGCGCTTGCGCTTCACCTATATCTTTCCTAGCAAAACACTTCCAGGATTGGATTTTACATCTTGTAACATTGGAATGTTGTTTCCCATGATTAATAATGTCATCGACATCAAGATTAGAATAAGTTGGACATTACTCCCACTAGCTTTTTTATATCACATAGCTTCATCACGATTTTGAGTGAAACCAATTTTTTTTGATTTATTCATCATCAAAACGTTTATTCCATTGCCTTGATGCTTGCTTAAGTCCATAAATGGAACGCTTCAACTTGCATACTCGGTTTGGATATTTTGGATTGACAAAACCTTCAGGTTGCTCCATGTAAACCTCTTCATTGAGATATCCATTGAGGAAAGCAGTTTTGACATCCATTTGCCAAATCTCATAGTCATAGTACGCGACTATGGCTATAAGAATCCTAATAACTCTAGTGTCTGCAACTGGAGAGAAGGTTTCCTAATAAATCAAATCCATAGGCGTTTTGAGTATAGCCTTCGCCACATGACGAGCTGCTATAGGTGTGTACAGCTCCATCCATATCGGTCTTCTTCTTGAAGAGCCACTTGCTACCAACGGTTTTGCCATTAGGAGAAAGATCAACTAAGTCCCAAACTTTGTTGTATTTCATGGATTGCATTTCCACATTCATAGCATTAAGCCATTTACCAGACTCAGGGTCTAACAATGCAGCTTTATAGTTAGCAGGTTCTACGAGATTCCTAACTCATGTTCTCAACATCGATGTATAACACATACGATCTATGGGACGTCGTTGTTCCTTGTGGACCTACCCCAACCCCCCCCCCCCCCCCCCACCCCCCCCCCCCCCCCCCCCCCCATACGATATGGAATGATATCACTTAGGTTTCATCTATTTTAGTTCATCCTCTTCATGATTTAAGCTAGTGTTTATAGAAGGATGCATATCTTCTTCTTTAATAATTTCAAAATCTTCTAAACTCCTATTTGCTTCTTGAGTTATAAGACTATTCTCTAGGAAATTCAGCCGTTCTCGAGCTACAAGGACTTTGTTCTCGGGTGCGGAGTAGAAAGAATATCTCTTGTTTCCTTTGGGTATCCTATGAAGATACACTTAATAGACCTGGGTTCTAACTTGTCAGGCTTGGTAAGAGTATCTCGCTTAACAAGTGCCTCACAACCCTAAACTTTTAAGTAAGACAACTTAGGGGCTTGCCCATGCCATACTTCGTATGGTGTCTTTTCAACCTTCTTAGTTGGAACCATATTGAGAATGCGTGCAGCAGTCTCAAGAGCATAATCTAAATGGACTTGGAAAGAGTTGTTTGACTTACATCATAGGATCGACCATATTAGTAGGGTTCAGTTCCTCCTCTTCCGACACACCATTGTGTTGTGAAGTGTATAGAGGAGTACGTTTGGGCGATAAATCCATGATCCTTTAGATGATCAAAAACTATTGACTCATACATTGCCCCCTACGATCAAGAACGTAGCGATTTAATGGTCTCTACGAGCTTGATTTTCTACTTCTTTTTGAAACTCTTTAATAGTTTTCAAAACACTTCATGTTTATGTTTAACAAGTAAAATACTTAACGACTAAAGTCGTCAGTGAAAGTGACGAAGTAGTTTGCTCCTTGCCTTGAAGTGATCTTAAAATGGGCCACATACATCGGTGTGTATTAGTTCCAAAGTAAAGTCTTTGGCCCTTTCCACTTGATGTGTGTAAGGTTTCCTTGCCATCTTTCCAGACATACAAGGAACGCATTTTTTCAAAAAGCCCTAAGGTCAGTTGAATTGAGAAGTCCATCGTGTTGCAACTTCTCAATGCGTTTCTTGCTAATATGTCCAAGATGACAATGCCACAAGAGAGCAGAGTCTAAGTCTAGCTTGGCTCTATTTTTTGCTTACAGTATTATATATAACTATCCCCTTTTATGGCCCAGCAAGAAATAGCAAACTCAATTTCAAAATACCATCCCTTGGGATAACACTAAAATAAACCATGTTATTCCTAGAAACTTGAATTGTATTATTCACGAAGCGGTTAATAAAACCATCTTCGTACAAACGGGAAACAGAAATTACTCCTCTAGTAATAGAAGGAGCATAATGACAATTGTTCAAAACAATCTCTAATCCACTCGGTAGACATAAATAAAAAACGCTACTAGCTTCAATTGCTTCACGTTGACCATTGCCCCAGTACTAGCTAAGAGCCCCCGACTTTACAGATTACTACTTGCCTCTTAGACACTTGCATTGTATTACAATTATGAGTACCACAACCAGTGTCATAGATCCTGATCTATTAAGGAAATAGCGCATTGAGTGCTATAACCGAAGATACTCCTGAACCACCAGGCTCAGAGGCTGCGTTCTTTTTCTTCTTCAGCAACTCGGCTAAGTATTGAGGACAATTCCTCTTCCAGTGTCCTGTCTCACCACACTCATGATAGATTGAGTCATTTGCGGGATATTCCCGCTTGGGTGGAGGGGGAATCTTGGGCTTGGAAGCATAAGCATGCTTATTTTTCCCATTCCTGATTTTGTCCCCTGGCAGCATTTGACGGTTGCCGTTTTTTGTGTTTTACCTTTCTGAGATTTACCTGCTCGAATAGCTGCCTGGAGTAGGAGCGTTTGTTTTTGGGCAGAGTCTAGAGTTTGCTCATGGAGCTTTAGTACTTAACATGCAACTCGTTAACTGTCTTCCCCAGGATATTGATATTATAATTCTTCACCAAACCCATCAAATTCTTGCGTTTTAGACCGATTTAAAATCAGACTCACAGCAAGGCCTAGTGTCACGGGGTGCCCCAAATGCTCTAGATTGTCAATATAGCCTTTCATTTTCAGAACATACGAGCTATCTGACTGCCCTTCTTCCTGTTTGCAAGAGTGAAAATCTCGCGTAGTGTGAAGAAGCTCCTGCTCAGCTTGTTGAGCGAATAGAGTCTTCAACTCCTGTAGCATGTCATAAGCATAGAGGTTTTCCAGATTTCATTGGATTTCTGAATCCATGGTCATGAGCATGAGTCCAACAATCTCTTTTGATCCTTTCACCCAAGCAGTATGAGCTGCAAAGATTCTAGGAGCAACTTGTGACCTGCAGGTTGCTACAGGAGCAGGAAGGAATGGAAGTGGCTGACTCTAGGTAATTTTAAATTTATACTCAATTGATAGTACAATCCTAAGTTGTCGATTACCAATCATAAAGTTGGGGGTTTCCCAGTCAGTTTTTGCCTTTCTTGAAGAAGCCCTTGAAGGGACCGAATTGTAGCAGACGAGGTTGTCGATATACAAATAGAAAAAGTTCAAATATTTGCTTGTCGATAATTAAATCTTCATAAGAAATTAACTACCCACTTATTACTAATAAGACCTAAGATCCTCTTGACCTACCAATTATTTACAAATGGTCTGACCAAGTTCGTTAACATGCTGCGCCCCCGGCAAGAGGTAACCGCGCCCCCACCCCCCCAGCGACCGCGCGCGTAATTGCTCGCGGGGAGATAGAGAGAAAGACCGCCTTCACGCCTAGGTTCGAGCTCCGTCCTGCACCTCTCTCCTCCATTTTAGTAAATCTTATAGGAATGGTTTTTTTCAAAAGCATATTTGGTCTATTCTTATGCCTCGGGTCCCGAGGTCTGACTAGGTAATCGATTTAAGTCCACTAAAAAGATACGTGCGAAAATTGACATAGATCTGACCTATGAAAAAAATTGCCAGGAGGTTGGTAAGGGCCCGAGGGTTGACCAAAGAGGTCAAAATCCAAATGGACGTGTTCTTAGTTTTGGTGGCATAGAATTAAAAACTTCATATATGGGTTCTACACATAATGTGACAAAAATCGTATACAAGAGCATGCAAAACAACTTTGTAGCACAAAGTTAAGAAAAACATTTGTTAACTTTTTGGTATAGACATCATTGCGCAAATTTGTTTCGGTTAACTCATTTTGGAACTCACAAAAGAAGCGGTAGGAAAAGTGTAGCGCGAAGGTATTAAAAACCTGATTCATTTGGGGAATTTATTCTACCCGCCTTAAATTCTTTGTAGTTTGTACTAATGGGTGAGCGTATTCCAATTGTGTGTGTGTGTGATATTATTTGTGTATGTCGCTCTGCTCGCCCTTTTGCGCGCTTCATTAGTTTTTGTTCGCGCGCGCAATTATGGTGGGATTACAAATTGATCAAACCTTATTTTGTACTCCTACTTGGTCCGAAGAAGAAAACACATGTAAATCGCGCCAGGAATTCCCCCAATATGCGAAGAAGCATGTAATGGGGCGGGAGAAGATTAAAAGATCAATTAAACATATTGGCTATGTAAAACTAAAGCTTATAAGAAATCAAATTTCATCAGTTTAATCGTCCGTATTAACTTTGTCTCTCTAACCCGGTTTCGCAAAATAACCAAATAGAAGTCATAAGGAGTATGCTTAATAGTTGACATGTTCATCTAAATTTCTCTTATAAGTATTAGTTGGTTTTAAGAGTTTCATAAAATTATTTTGCAATCTTGACTAGACAACAATATCCCATATAAGCAATTAAAACAGACTAACAAAAACAGATATAAAATTGAGGACAAACTCTTATAATGAAAGCAGTAATATCACATAATCCTGAGTTCATCAAAGAGTTTCCCAATTGACCCCCCCCGACCCCCCCGTCACCCTACCTCACCTCTAACCCACCCACCCGCCCCCGCCCTCCTTCCCCTCACTCCAACCAGCTCTCCCCACCCCCAATGGCCCACTGCCCAACTATACCCCCCCCCCCCCTCCCCACCCCATTCCCCCCCCCCCAACCCCCTCCCCCCCCCCCCCCCCCACCACCTTCCCATCTATGCCCCACCCCCCCTTGACTTCCCCTTATAGCTGAGATACAATAAGACCCTATAATCATCATGGCAGCTTAATTACATTTAATTTGTGATCTATGCTTCTTTTTTTCAATATAACATTTGTGTTGATTTCTAGGTTGTTTATTCATTATTTAGGAATGGATGGCTTGTCGTTGCCATTAATTTTCAAATAAAACAATAAATAAACTAGTTCATGCAAGCTCTAGCGTGTTTAAATCATATGTTAATTCATAAAATATTAAAAGAGTTGACCTCGTGATGCCACTGTTGGAATATTAACATCAAGGTTAAACCATGTAACTCTTAGAGATAAGCGTTATTTATTGAAATACGACAGCGGATAGATTCTAGTCTAGTACAAACAATTAACATTACATATAAAACACAATTATGAATAAAAAGGGTAAATAAAAATATACCCTTGAAGTCAACAGCTTTTGGTTATTATGGAACAGTGACTAAGTGTCACCTTAGAGGTGCTCACACTAATACGTAAACAAGCACTCGCATTCCGAATGCTGTCCAACTCAGTGTATCCAAATCAACAATTGTAAACCAAATTACAATCTGAATTAAGTCAAAATCACCTTGTATAGTGAAACGAAGAAAATCGACTGTGTAATAGGGAGATTACCGAATTTCGGTTGTTACTCTGCTACCGTCCAACGAAAAAGATGATACACACACCTAGATCGAATCGATATTGTCACCCTTGACAATATGTAAACCAATGTATTAAACCCTCTGTAACAAACTTGGGATCGAATCACAAGTGGTTTAACCCTAAAAGAGTTAACCGAAATTGAACAGTGGGTTTTGGGGATCACCGAAAATCAAAATTGTCTTGACAAAAAGGTTTGATTTCGGCTGTTTTGTGATTAGGAGAAGGAAAGGCAGAATCTAGGGTTTTGTTTTGTTATATGTCACGTCCCAAATGAGCTGGAGAGGGGTGGCTTTTATAGCCTCAAGCCCTCAACTCATGATAAGGCTAAAACACTTCATATGATAAGACTAAAACTCTTTATGCTTAAGTCTTATCACAACTCTTTCAATTCTTATCTCCCTTAATGAACCTAGACACTTTCAAACCCCTCTAGAACCTTCTCACAACCGGCATAGGGATAAGGCCACTCATGAGCTTTGTCTAGTTCGATTCTTGTCCAAAGGTTTACATATAGAAGCTTTAACGTGAAGTATCATAACGCACTCTAAATGTTTTCCATGTGTGCCCCTAATAGGCTCACACACTTCTAGCATGCATTGCTATCCAACTACCATTCAATCCAACATGTTCTTCTTCTACTGGTGCTGGTTTTATGCTCAAACGCCCCCATTCCTCTAAATTGGCTGGTAAGGCTCGTCATATAGCTGAGTCTTCACCTATTGACAATATGGGTGGTATAAGTGTTGTTTCCACACTTGTTAATGATACAATCAATAAGGTGTTGTCTAGTTTGAAGTCTGGTTCCATTGATAGTCATCTTATATTTGCTATAGTTCTGATGACTTCTATAATGGAATTATCAAAGTGCCTTTAGATAAAAAAACCCATCATTAATAACCAGAGTGATCCTGTAGCTAAGAGTAGTGGTCTTAAGACTAGTTTTGAGCACACTGATATGGGTACCCGAACAATTTATCTGATTAATTCTGGAGAGGTGCTAATGGTATCATTCTGCACATCAAGTGGAAGAACAAATTCTTTATTGAATACAAATGTTGTGAATACTGCTTCACATCACTTCCAATAATAGTCTTTATAACTACCATTTTCAGGACAGCGTTTGACTTAGAATTAAAAAGTGATTGTTAGATATTAGAAAAAGACTCGGTCACCCCGTGTATTTTTCTGTTTATTATAGCTCGTAGTTTAATAGTTAATAGTACGTTTTTCGGTTTTAAGTCGGGTACGAATACCCGGTATATTGTAAGTACTATATAAGCCTCTTCCAACTTTGGAAGAGGTAAGCTAGTCATTTCTTTTCATTTCATAGAAACACTTTTTCTCTCTCTAGAAAACTCTCTCAAGTGTTTCTCTCTCTAGAAACTAGCCAAATCCAAGAATCGACCCCGTGTTATGATATAGGATATACCACAATTGGTATCAGAGCTAATGGGATGATTAGATCGTGTGTATGTGCGATTTCTTGCTTGATTTAGATCGAAAAGTGTACCTATAAAGGCACCTAGCTCGTTTTTTCTAGTTCTCCGAATTTTTGTGTTTGTATTGATAAAGTTTGGGTGTTTCTAGTAGCTATTACCTTATGGTACTGTGTTGTGCAAAAGAAATCAAGCAAAATCGTTCAAAAGGGTGATTTATAAGTGATTTTGTGTGATAAAAGTCGTTGTTCTTCGTGGAGAGTTGCCAGAATTTCTTCACGGCGGTTTGCTGAAATATATTATTTTATTAAGTAGGTTACCAACCCTCTGACACACGGCGAGTTGCTTAGGTGGCGAGTTGCTCAAAAGGCGAGTTGTTACTAGGCAGCGAGTTGCTTACCAGCGGTTGACTTACCAGCGGTTTGTTTACCAGCGGTTTGAACAGGTTATCAGCGGGTTGAATATTTTAATAGCAAATATCTAAACGAAACTCTGGCGGTTTGAAAACTCAACGGCGGTTTGATTAAAATATAGACGGCGGTTTGTATTCTTTCTTCGCGGCGGGTTGCTTGGCGGCGAGTTGAGTTCGGCGAGTTGCCTTAAAATTTCACCAGCGAGTTGCCTTACTTCTTTGCAGCGGTTTGATTGCCTCTGGCGGCGAGTTGAGCTACTGTCTTAGAAAGTTGAAATATTTCAAACTCGGGATTTAATATCACTAAAACAAAATACGAATACGTTAACCTCACCACTTTTAACGTACACTCACT
>BQNB010084904.1:0-28622 GCA_026074375.1 Tanacetum coccineum
AGGTAGGTCTTGACTTTTTACCTTGGTCAAGGGTGAAGAGTTTGGATTTGCCTAGTATTTTATATATACTATATTGATAGAACCACCTTCTCATCATCTTTTTCACCGCTATCGCTCCAAGAGCCTCCGACAAAAGCTCTTTGGTTATTATCTTTCGGTGGTTTTGGACATTCTCCAATAAGATGATTCAGATCGCCACATCTAAAGTATTTTCTATCACTTTTACCGTTCTTGTCATCTCGGCTTCTTTAGAACGTCTTTTTGTCTTTGCTACCGGAAGTCAAACACTCTTCATTACTAGATTCTTTCTTAGCCTTTAAAGTAATAGATTTCCTTTCAACTTTTGCTTTGACTATTTCAGAATCTTTCTTGATGATCATTTCGTGAACTTTGAGGTTCCCGATAAGCTCATCAAGAGATAGTGACGTTAAGTCTTTCGACTCTTCAATCGCCGTGACCTTTGCTCTCCATTTAGGATGTAGAGCCCTAAGAAACTTCCTTACGTAGTTTTTGCTAGAATAACCTTCATCAAGAGCTTTAAGACTAGTAATAATAGTATTAAATCTAGCAAAAGCACTATCTATAGATTCGTCTTCGGAAATAACGAATTGTTCATATTGTTGAACCAAAAGGTCGATCTTATTATCTTTGACTTGGCTATTACCTTGATGGGTGATTAACAAAGTTTTCCAAATTTCTTTTGCCGTGTTACACATGAAAATTCTTTCATATTCTTTTCTAGGCAAAGCATTGTAAATAACCATTTTAGCTTCATTATTTTTCGCAAGTTTCTTTTTGAGATCATCGGTTTGTTTTTCAAAAGGGATAACCTCATCTAATTTGGTTTCCGGATTTTGTATCATAGGTTAAAAATCATCATTTGTAATAACATGCCAAAGATCTAGATCTTTTGATTTAACATATGTCTCGAATCTATTTTTCCAATAAATAAAACTATCACTTTCAAAAAGTGGTGGTCTTTGCATGGATTTCCCTTCTAGATATTTGTCGGAATCCATAGATCGATCCAAGCTTTAAAATACAGTATATTTTAAAAATCTTGAGTGACCTTGGCTCCTGATACCAATTGTAGGAAACTAGAATGGGGGTTGAATAGTTTACCGGTTAATTATCCGTTTTAAAACTTTGCTTATAAAATGGTTTGATTCGAGTTGTATGTCAATCAATCAACAATATAAATCACAATAAACTATCTAATGTAATGAACTAAATAAACAATAACAATATAAAGAGATAAGGAAAGAAACGATCAAACCAAGACACCAAGATTTATAGTGGTTCGACTATGAAGCACCTCTTCGCTCTACTCCACTCCCCGAGTACTCCACTCGAGATTTCACTATGTCAACAAGCTCCCTTTAGGCGGAGAAAACCGTTTACACGTCGCTTACTTTCTTTTCCGACACTAAGCTAGATGTCGAATCCTAATCTTAGCTAGAACCAATCTAAGACTTCACTAAGTCTTTATACACTCACAAGATATATACTCTTGGATTGACACACAATCCAATTTACACAAATACACAATTTACACTATTGGATCTACACACAATCCAATTTACACAACACCACAAAGAAAATATAATAAAGATTTGTGATCTTGAGGAGGAGGAAAGAGATCACTTGATAACAATTCGTTTCTAGATGAATATGATTGTTCTTCTCTTGCACTTGATTAGAAGAAGGGAAGAAGAAGGAATTAATCACTTAAAACAAGATCAAGATATGTTAGTGATCAAGATATGTGTTTTAGAAAAGAAAAAAAAGTAGATTTGAGAAAATTCGTGGCAAGAGGTTGTGTTTTTCAGATGGGGTGACCTAGTATTTATAGAAGACAAAAGTAATCGTTACTCTACTGGCGGTCCCGGCGGTCCCTAATATGTTAGGGGGCCGCCAGGCCTATAAGGGGGCCGCCCGTAGAGTACGCTCCTCTTTTTGTCTTTTAGTGGGGAAGGTGTAATATGTTTTGGAACCTTTCATTTTGGGAAGAAAAATTTGATTTCAAATTTATTGTTTTAATAAAACATTTCTTTTATGAATAAATATTTTGTGTATATATTTTTGTAAATACACTTTTGTAGAAATGTAAGGTTTAAGAAAAATATTTTCTTGATCACTAATCATGTTTAATAATTTGTTTATCCATACCTTAAGTGATTAATCTTAGAAATAGAATTTTACGATTAGTAATTTATAAACGTTTAATTTTATCGTAAATGTTTTTACATTTTGTTATTATCAAAACATCGAGAGGTCGAAAAATATAAATAACGTTTTTAGATATTATTTGTATTAACATTATATACTTTAACCTAATATGCAGCATAAGTGCTAATGCACAGGGTCATACAAAGTACCAGTTAGAAACCGCATTTGTTTTTCGCGCATCACAACGATCAAAGCAAAACAACTATTATATAAATTAAAGTTTCTAAAACACAACATGAATCGACGATTGAAGACTCTCCCTTGATGTAAGCTCCACACTTTAGAAACTCATAAATAAAGTGCAAGTGCAAACCAAAGTTAGAGGTGTCGATTTTATGATAATTTGTTTGCTACAAAACAAAGTTAGAGGTACAAGGTGCAACAACCTAGAGGACAAATATTTAAGATTATATATTACACTTTAGAAACTCATCTAAAGTGCATTCAAATTAAAGATGCATTTATAGACATAAAGGACAAATATATGATTATCAACATAAGATAATATTAACGTAAATATTTATAACTATATCATCCAATTAAAAGTTAAACTAGTAGATTGATTCTGATTTTTAGAAGTTTTTAAGGAGCGTTGTAGTGATGCGTGAGGGGGAAAAGAGTTGAGGACCAATGATAAAGAGTTGATTCGGTTGAGGTCATCTTTCAAAACATTGAATATTTCACGAGTTCCCAAGGAACAGTGACAAAAGTCCGAATGAAAATTTACTTGGTCTAGACAAGGAGGATGAGTGAATGGTGAGGAGGAGGTGATACGAGTCATAGTTACTCAATTGCATGTTGAAGTTGATTCAAGCAGTTTTAAAAGGTGTAGGAGTGTTCAAACAGAAATAGTTTTCACGATGATTTTGAGTAGAAATTTGTGGAGGTAAGGAGGAGGATGTAGGATTAGATGAATTAGGAGAGGGGAGTGCAAAGGAAGTGGTTATCAAAGTTTGGAAGTGTTTAGGTGGAGATTTAGGTAGTGAGTTGTTTGGAGATAGAGGAGGTGAGTAAGGTAAAGAGTGAGTGTTTCTCCAAGAGTTTATGATTGATTTATGATATTTTTCACCATAGTTTCTAGGAGATGACATGTTAGGGATAAGTTTAAAATGGGATGTGTTTGATGAGTAGTGATGAAGGATATGATGTTCTTATATAGGAGAATTATGGGCAAGGATGGTTGGCTCAGTATTAAGGTGTAATACTTTGTTTTGATATAAGGGTAACTGTCAGCTTTTTACCAAAAGATTAGTCAAAGGTTCAGAAAAAAAAGAGAGACGATAAAAAGTAAAGTGATACTGTCGGCTGGGAGTCATAAAGTTTTTAGCGGTCCCGAATATATAAAGGGGGCCGCCTATCCTTTTAGGGGGCCATTTTCTGGAGTTTGGAAATTTTCCAAAAGTTAATCTTTTGTTTCAGAATAACTTAAGAGGGTTGGAAGGGTTATTATGGCATTTCCATCACTTCAAGAATCACATAATATATCTAAAGGAGAGGATAAATCATGTAATGTGGCCAAGTTAAAGCATATAAATGACTAAAATGTCTACTAAATATCACATAGCAAGCATGAAATAATAATGTGAACACATCATACATGTACTTGATTATCCATGCAGAGGTTAGGATAATATTACATAATAATAATAATAATAGTATGTATCTCTAGCAATAATTCTAGAGAAATATTTCAATCGTCATTTGAATCAACACTTAAAACTTCTTCAGAAGATATGTACATAATTGAGTTAAGATGAGTAGGATGAACCTAAGGTTTCATGGATGACCAATATGATTTGTATTTTAATTTTCGTAGATGAGGATTAATTTTGATGATGTGATCATAAAGACGATTTAGAATCATTCCATATGGCATTGGAGAATTTGGTTGATTCTTAATATTTTTAACTCGTTTGGTTAGAAAGTAGACAAAGTTGAAAGGAGAGTATTGTTAGAATGCAATATTATGTGACTATGTGATGCAAGAAGGAATGGTGAGTATTTTGAGTGCCCAAAGGATTATTTGAATGATTTTATTCCAAGGATCTCATGTCATGACGAAGTTTTCCTTGAGGATTTTGTTTGACAATGGTTTGTGGTTGTTGTAATTGATTGGATAATTTTTGTGTTGGAATGTGTGTTTGATAAGGTTATGTTTGCCTCTGATTAGTTTCAAAAGAGTCGAGAGAGGGTTCCTCAGATAAGAAACATTCTCCTTCACATGGATGGAGAGAATTAAAGGCATATGACTCGAGTGAGGACTTAAATGTTCTTTTCCTGCCAAAATGTTATGAAGATGTTTAGATTGTCATCTGTTGGTGATTTCTATCGAGGATAAATTCAAGTAGAAATCTTGGACAAATTCCTTATGGAGTTCATATATTTTTTAAAAGTTCGATAGCTTGAAAAAAGGGTTTGACTATTATCCGAATTTGGGTGTGATCAGGAATATTAGAGCGACCTTCATGGATCGACCTACATTCTAGGTTTGTATGATCGGGTGGGTTTTAAGTATCAGGAATACAGTTTTCATTTGAGATTGGTGGACGTATGATTTTATGTACCGTAATTCATCATCCAAAGTCATTTCACCTAAAATTGAAAAGGATGATTTTAGTGAGGTTCCTTCATTTAAAGAGATGTCTAGTGTGTAACTATATGCAACAAATGTGGGGTACGATTAATCAACCTTAAATTAAAATCTAGAGTTAACCTAAAACGCTCCTTAATTTGATTTTTCTCATCCAAACAAGTCAAAAAATACATATGAATTATGTATCTCAAAATTTGTTCATGAGATCATTATGCATGTGTTTGAAAATGTTTTTAGGTTGGATTAACAATGCATAACAACAATTTTATTATGTTCCTAACGTGAGTGATTTGAAGATAAAATTGGGGTTTTTGGTTAAAATCAATTTTTTCTACTAAGCGTACTAAATATATGCAAAATCTCTGTCTATGGGATAAGCCTATTCGTTTATTATATGTATCCTAGTAGTCCTGATTGAAGCGGAAGATTGAAAATCCTCAATTTCAATTTTTGGTGTTCATCATGAACCCTAGACTCAAATTTAAAGAAAATAGATTAAATGACTTACAATTGATGATCTTTAAGATGTTGTAAATGATTGTTGGTGTTGATTTTATCTTCAATTGATGTTTTAATGGTTGAATTTGAGTTTTGGTAGGTTTTGGGTCGTGTTCGTCGAGTGTAGCAGATAAGGGGTGTTTATTTTTGTGTTTCGAAAATTTTTGTTTAAGTGTTCCATACTATGATCTGCTGATGGCGATCCCATATCCCCTGGTGGTCCCAAATATATTGGGGGCCACCTATATAGGGGCCGTCCTCAGTAAAGGGTTTTGGACTTGGTTTTTGACGAAAATTATTCAAGGAGGAGTGACATTTTAATTTGCATTTCGCGAATTAAAGATGCTTAAAGTACTTCAGATGAAGTAATTAAGTTGTCACTAACGAGTGAAACACGGAATTTAGATTCGAGACAGAAGAGGAGAAGGACCAATATTTTGTTGGAATGTGTTCCATCATTCCTAAACCAAGACGTAGATAGTTAAACGATTCACGTTTAAGGGGTTTAGTAAGAATGTCAGCAATATTGTCTACGGACGATACTTTTTCGATTGAGATATGTCCTTTTTGGACATTATCACGAAGAAAGTGGTGACGAATTTCGATGTGTTTGGTACGAGAATGTTGCATCGGTTTTTTCTAAGGTCAAGGCCTTTGTTGCGTCGCACATGATGGGAAGTGTTGATTCGTAGCGTCGTAGCGATGAGTGCTTGTTTTTCATCCATAGTGCTTGTTGGATGCCTTTCCGAAGGTCTTACATATTCCGGCTTTGGGAGTGGATATAGCAAGAGAGGTTTGTTTCTTTGAGAAACAAGATGGTCAAACACATCCTCACGATGTACAAATATCGCTAGTGCGCTCTTCGTCACATAATCTTGCATGATAGAGTCGGCTATATATGGTTTTTATGCAGGGTTCCCTTTAGGATACATATCCTAAGTGCGTAGAGCCTTTAATGTATCGGAAGATAGCTTAAAAATCGTCTTAAGATAGATGTTTTGGGAGCCTCTTGGAATTATGAGGGGCACAAGGAGACCCTTAAACACATGATATATGGGAAACTTATGGCCTGTTAGCGTATAATAAACACTATATTGCTCAATTTTGGTACTATTACCGATCACAGTCTTCATATTTCATTGATGTGTTTTGTATCGAGGACATGAAGAGTTGTTATTGGTTGTAGAATCTGTTTGACATATTTTAAAGCCATTTTTTAAATATACCTTCGATTGAGATTCAAGAAATACCATCTTTATTTGTTTTAATTTGTAAACAAAGAAGAAGTTAAGTTTCAACCATCATGTCATCTTGAACTCGTCACTGCATGATTTTGGAAATTCATCAACATGTCTTGACAAAGTCAAACCGAATATAATGTCATCGCATATATTTGAACAATGATGAGGATTAGAACCTTTTTCTTATTAAAGAAGGGTGTTATCTACCATTCCATTTATATTTCATGTTTACTAAGGAAAGCTTTTAATCTATATACCAAGCTTTGGGTGCTTGTTTAAACACATATAAAGCTCTTTTTTTATTTTTATAAACATGATCTGTTTTTTTGAAATCAATGAATCCGGCGGTTTTGTGCCACGTATACTCTCTCATGATAAAACGATTTAGGATGACTTTTTACATTCCAATGATAGTTTAAAATTAAGGCACACGATAAGATATATATTCTATGGACTAAAGTTCTTGCAAAAGGGTCAAAGTTTCATATATACGATGCCCTCTTGTTGGGTTGTAGCCTTGAAGCAAATACTAGCCTTATTTCAAGAAAAAACACGTTCTCATCTAATTATTTCTACAACCCACTTAGTTCTATATTGTATATTTTTGTGTAAACTAAACTCCCAAAGTCATGTTAGAATAAATTGGTTTATCTGTCTTGGCATTGGGATCTATCCAACTTTCATCTCCTAAAGCTTCATTCCACCATTTCTTAGGTTCTATAGTTCTGATATAAAATAAGTAGTCGACTTTGTTTTGGGCTGAGACCTAAGGGTTCTTTGGTTAAGATTTTCTATGACATTCTCTAATGGATGGTTCCTAGATTTTTATGTTGACTATTTCATAATTCTATCGTTTCATCCACAATGTCATTTTCAAGGTTTTTCTTTTCGGTGACCTTAATTGCTTCTTCTTCATCTAAGTCATCATCCACCAAGGATGATGTCTTAGAGGGTGGAGGAGTTTCATTGAATGTCACGTTAAGTGATTCTTCAACTTTCCTAGTGTGTCTGTATAGGATGATGTAGGCTTTACTATTTTAAAAATATCCTAAAAAGACACCTTCATATGACTTTGGGTCAAACTTAGTAAGGTAGTCTTTGGTGTTCATATGACTTTGGGTCAAACTTAAAAATCTAGCGTAGGTTTCCTACTTCTTAAAAGTTCGTAAGGTGTTTTTCCTAGAATGGTTCTAATAAGAATTTGGTTGAGAATGTATGTTGAAGTATCTACGGCGTTACAGCAAAACTTTTGTGGTAACGATTGCTCATTCAACATAGTTTTACTCATTTCTTGAAGTGTCCTATTTTTTCTTTTAACCACGCCATTTGATTGAGGAGTGCGTGGAGCCGAGAAGTTATGTGTAATACCATTGGCATTACAATACTCTTCAAATTGCACCTCATTATCAAATTATCTACCGTGGTCGGTTATTATTGACACTATTGAACAACCTAATTGGTTTTGAATTTTCCTACTAAGTATTTCGAATTGATCGAAAGCTTCAGTTTTATCCTTAAGGAACCTAGTCCAAATATACCTAGAGTAATCATCTACTATGACTAGGTGTAAAAAGGTTTTCTGTAACTCCGTTACGGGGATGGAACCGAAAGAGTTCATATAGAGATGAAGTTCTATGTATGGTTCAAGTTAAGCTGTATTATGAAGATTACTACTGTCTGGTTGTAGTTTTACTATGAGTAGAAGATTGACGGTAAATACCTAAGTCATTACTATGGCTAGTTGTAAAGTACTATGCTAGGAATAGTCTACTGCTAGAGGAGTTTCTAAATGTCAGTTTATAAGTAGTCTGTTAGTTATCTGTATAACAACTGAATTTTAATCAATGCATAATCAATCTATTTTACTATGATCACAAATCTCAAGGGAAATTTTGTATCGCCATTTTTATTTACATTACTTGATTCGTCAATTAGCTAGTTGTCATGTAACTTAATAATAAAGTAGACGAAGCTCAGCAACTCATTATGTAATTCTATCTCATACATGTCAAGAAACATCTTTAATTGTCATGTATAATATATCATATTCTTTTTACAAACTAGACATTTTTTTTATAATGTATCATTCCGTATACGTTTATATCAAAACGGGCTTTTAAATCGTTTTCGTATACCTCTAAACCCTAATTCCATGAAGGGTTAATATCTAAAGTGAATGTACAAGCTACTAAATCATATATACAAGTAATATAAATTTCAATTGAAATATAAATCCCTCCAAGCAAGTATAAGTTTTCAACAGCAATGTTAAAGGTCATTAAGCATGAATCTAATAGCCGTTTTTACTCGTTTTCATTCATAATTTTTCAACATCACTTACTGTACAAGCTAATACACTCATAAATACAATGTTTAAACTAATTATTTATTCATTAAATTTTATACACATTTTTTACTCTTAAACCCTAATTCAAACTCGACTCCTACCCGAGCTAAATATACACTATGGTCACGTTTCTTCGTTTTTATCCATATAAACTAAACAATATAAATAAGTTGTAATTTCACATTAATTAGAAACTTTTTCAGCCATATTACAATTCTCATTTTCACATAGTCACAACAGTTTGTTACAAGACATAAATCAGACAAACCCTCATTGTGCCCTAAATTGGAACTTTGGACCCTGTTTTCTTGTTTTCGCCCAGTTTTAACACCGAACCACCTATAAATTCTTGTTAATAGTTTAATAAAATCCTTACAGACATTTATCATCATTATTGATCAAATGTTACTTACATTACATGCTTGAATGAAAACCCTAAATAAGCCTCTAAATGAACGGCCCGTAATCTTGCAAAATGACCATTTTAGACAGCTTTCATGAATCAAGCACTAAATGACTCACTCATGTCCATAGTCAGTTTAACCACTACTATACAAAAAATATTACATGTTTTGGTACAAAATTGGACCACATGGTCTTTTTTCTTCCTTGTTTACAACGGCATCACAAAGAGCAAGGGAAAACACTCAAAGCTAGTTTTAGCTTATACAACTCATATCTAGCCTCTCATCTTCACTTCTAGACTTCATACATTTTCCTAATCTGGTACACGGTTTGTCCCTTGGCCTCTAGGATCGAATTATATAAATAGAGGCATAAATCTTCATTTCAAAACTATCCCACTTCTCCTCTATAACCATCCTAGCCAGAATACTTTGCTTCAATTGAATTCTAAAGAGATCCTAAAGAGAAGTCCCAAGGAAACAGAAGTGAAGCAAAAGAAATAAGAAAAGAAGCACCCGGGATGTTCAGTAATCATTATTGACGGCGTAAACGCGAACGTCGATTTATAAAAGCTCCCGCAGATCTCGTATACAGTTGATCAGATACCTATTAGAACGCTCGCATCGCTAAAAATACCCTTAGGGTTTGGATAATTCGTCTGTCGAATTCTGGTTCAACACTAGACTATAACATTTTATGTGAGGTTGTTGGCATATGGATCGTAAATATGACTTGGTTAACGTTTGTACGATAAAGATCTTAAAATTGTCTACTACTGGTCGCATTGTGGTCCGGTTCAGTAGATCTTAATAACGTACACCGAAACCCTAATTTTATGTTGAGTTTAAAACTAAACTGTTATAATGGGTAAACTATGTTATAATATCTATATAGCTATGCTTAAAACTAATGTTAAAATAACCACTTTATTGATTAATGAAGGAACTTTAACTTTAATTAAACCCGTGCGTTTATGTTTTGAAACACCCTTATTTGACCCGTTTGGTTCCTAGCTTAACGAATCGTATCTAAACTCTTTCGTTGCATTAAATCTTCTTATTTTAGTTTATTATAACTTTTAAATGTCTATTGAATGTTAAATAAGCTTTCCGGGGTGGGCAATTTGGCCATGTTTGGTAGTTCTAATCATGCAAGGGGTATATATCGTAACTTTCTGGAAACTTATAACTAAAAGGGCTAAAAATGTCATTTTATCAAAGTTATAACTACAGGGGTCTATTATGCTCATCCAATAGTACTATGTTTATTTGTATATCTTTTAACTTGGAGGACCAAACTCGTAAAAGGTGCAAATCAAGTATATTTGTACTTTCAAACTCAAGGGTCATAAAATGTAACATTTTGAAAAAGTATAAAAACATTTTTAAAACCTTTACAAGACCTAAATTTTAATTAAGTTCTCGTGCTTAACTTTTCCAGATATGATCCAAACGATTAAATGATTATAATCGTATCACAAAATACTAGTGTAGCGTCATATTAAGAGGTTATATCTTGGTATTACGTTCTGACTGAGTTGTTGGGTTACGATTTAAGTGCCTAGTCTCAAACGTTACTAAATGACTTCTAAAATTATGATGGGGCTTTTCTTTGAACGGTGATACAATAATTCCAAACTACTTCAATCAAACTCATAAACTCTGAAAATAAAGTTTGAGTACAATCTTATAAAGATTCAATATTTACTCCGGTTGCGTGACGGGTGGTGTTTATTATCTTTTACTATATCAAATACCCGGTTTAAGATTGTGATAAGGTCGTCCGCTTTTCATTTTGGACATATTTATTGCAACTACTATCAGGTGAGTTTCATAGCCTCGCTTTTCAATCTCTTTATTGTTTTCATAAACCGCGAGGGGCTACATGCTTGTTACATCTCTTTATATACTCATAAAAAATGTGATTACTTTTAAAAGTACTTAATGTATTCATAACCCAAATATTTCAAATTTTGAATACTTTATAAACCTGTGATACTGAGATAAACCAGACTGCAAGTGTTATTTAAATGTAGGCTAATTCCAGATATTTTATTGCTACGTAGCTTCTTGATGCCATTATTTACATTATCAATGAATCATTAATTACTTGCATTGCGAATTGCTCGTGAACGTGAATATTGGTGAATTTGATCTACTTGGGATGGGGTGACGGTCCGTTTGTTACCATGCTTGGGGTAACCCAAAAAGTACTATATTTGTCTAATGGGTACCTTGGAAGTTACCTTTTCCAGGGGATATCTGTCACTAACCAATATACTACGGTGATTTCCTGTTATGTTAATTGATGTCATGGTTAGGAACAATAATAATGTTACCTGTTTTTATGAAAATTGTATTGTTACAAATTATTACATTATAATGACTTGCATGCCAACATATGATAATATTCAAAAACTGTAATCAAACCTATCGAAATTCTCATCAACTTTGTGTTGATTTTTAGCATGTTTATCTCAAGTTATTTTATGCAATTATACAGTTACGGAGTGGCATTGGACTCGAAGATGGCTAAACTTGTGATCATTCACATTGTAGGTAACTAATTTTGGGACCTGCTTTGTAAAACTAGATTTGAAATGAATGATAAAGTGTATCTTTGAATCAACAAAAGTACTCTTTTTGGGTCGTTTTCTATGATTATGATTGTGGTTTCCATGAAGTTATTTCCCAGATTAGCTTCGTGTATATGTAACAATGGGGGAGTTAAGATTGGTATCAGAGCATGGTTATAGAGAAACAAGTCAAAACCTTATCTATACCCACATTTCTTTTTCAGCATCATAATCCTCCGTGCCACCTACATTCAGAACAAGTTTTGTAAATATATAGTATTTATATTATTCTTAACAATAACTTATGTTATTTTCAAACTAGGTTGTTAACAGATCGATGTCTTCAATCCAACCACTTACTCGTTCTTGAGGATGTCTTTTCCTTATGAATATTCTTAACTATACTTCGGTCTCATCGGAATTATTTTCCAGCGTTATCGGGAAGCATTTTATTAAAATCTTCGAAAACTCTTACGCTAATATGATTCCACGGTTTCTCATTCTTTCTACAATAATACTTATTGAAGACGTACAAAACTTTTATGCTAAGGAATTCACTATTTCATCACCAGAACTATTTACTTACCGGCTATTTTGACTCATCTCCGGTCTTACCACATCATTACTATTTAATCCTCGTATTTCTTTATTCCTGAAGAGTTTAACCTAGTATTGAATTGTTCCCGATCTTCTCTTAACTACGTTTTTGTCTATATCCATCTCGAAAATCAAACCCATAATTTGGTATAAATCCCCCCCTTCTTCAGTTTATATTCTACCCTACTCAAGTATTTGAAATAGAAAGAATTGTTCAGATAAGATGTATCTGAAAATCATGAGAAAAAGTCGATCGGATATCTTGATTATTTAGATACCTCATCTTCACCGCATTGAGAGAATGGAAGAAGGACGTATTAATGGTAACAAACTAAAGACCGAACTTAAGAGAATCCGTACTCAGATTATCAGACTTCAAAAGAAGCGGTTAGGGCAAAAGGATAAGATTACCTTTGCTCATTACAGAATTTCCGATCTTGAACAAATCATTGAGAAAATCCAAGCTCGTCACCAAATAAATCAGGAAGATCTTTAGGATTTCATCTACCAGATCAAAATCATCAAGCTATTTATAACTTTATCCTAGGCCACGGTATGTGGTATTATAATAAAAATGCTTGTCAAATTTGACTTGTCAGTAGAAGGCAAGTTATTTATAAAGGCAATCGTTTACGAATACTTATTCTAACTCTATCTCTCTCTTTCATTCATCTCTCCCTCATTTGTTCATTATCTTCCATTCTCCATGAATCATACCAGCATAACTTCTAGTCTTTAAAAATTCAAAATAAAGCATTTCTTTTAAGCATTTTAAAGCATACATTCTCTTTTTTTAATTAGGATATATTTATATTACGCGTTATCTTTTGTTGATAGAATCAAGAATTAGCCGTCTTATGCCCAAACATGGTACCAAACACCAAGAAACTTATGGAAGTCTTCATCAATGGATTACCTAGAAGTATTGAAGGAAACGTTACTGCCTCGAAGCCTCAAACTTTGGAGGAAGCCATCAACATAGCCCAGAGGCTAATGGATCAGATAATAAAGCATGATTCTGTGCAAGAAGCTAATAACCATAAACGAAAGCTAGAGGATAAGGGAAACATCATCAACAACAACTATCAGAATAACTATAACAATAACAACCGTAACAATGATCACCACCAGCAGCAGAACAAGAAGCAAGAAACCTTCAGGACTTATACTGCCACCAATGGGTATACTGGAAATCGTCCTTTGTGTGAAAGATGCACCCTACATCACATAGGTCCTTGTACTGTTAAGTGTCGGACTTATAACAAGATAGGACATTTGACCAAGAACTATAGAAACAAAAGATCAACCTCTAGAACTAATCTACAAACGGTATCTGTAACTTGTAATGCCTGTGGAAAGAAAGGACATTATGCGAATCAGTGCTCAAAAGCAAACAACAAGGCCACAAGAAAGCATACTTAGAGACAAGCTTGCTTTTATTCACTTTAGGATTTCTACCCTAAAAACAACTCTCGAGGATATTCAACTCTCATCAGAATCTTCTTCAATCTAAAAACCCCAATCATCAAGCAACAATCCTCGTCGTCTGTTACTTTTATCCTACTACAAGATACTTAGCATAAGTATCAACTCTTTTTCATATGTAAAGTTCGTATGTAAAGTTATCCATGAAATAATAAAGTGATGATTCCGTTACATCTTGTTATCTGATGATATCAAAACTCGACATCATTTGTCAATTCCATTAATTCTATTATGTTCAACTCTGAATACTTTCCTCATACCTTTGCAACATAAATTATCATCCTCGATTATATGGGCGTCAGTACAATCAACATCTCAATATTATCTAACCATTCATGATCCTATCATTTTCTACACATTACCATATCATGTTTTTATGCTTAGGTAAGACGATTTATGATCATCTTATTGAAATGAATTAGGTCACTTCTTCATTTGAATAAGGAAATTATAAACCTCCGAACTATGAATTTATAAATTCTCAGTTACAAGGAGTTGAACGCTTCTTTTTGTAAGTGACAAATTATAAATAAGTAGGCTTAAGTATATAACATACGTACAAACAAGTTTCTTTCAATCCGTTTGTACAAACAATTCCTTAATCATTATCATTATTACCTTCATTACCTTCATCATCTGTTCATTTCAAAATCTGTATCTCACGTGATTAGCAACTCTCTTACAAATTCATAATCATTCCTTGACATTACTCATTCCATGATCTCCGTATTCTAAAATTTTCTGTTATATTCTGCAACATAATAACAAGGAAACACACAAGAATCTATACAATGTCAAATGATTTCAATACCACTAGGTATGAAAATTTTGACAAAGACTTGTGATAGCATTCTTATTCGATGTTGACTTTTAAAGGTTAATGAATAATGATTCTTTACAATCACAGTAGTGCAGCAGAAGCATGGTAGGCCCATGACCCACGTTTCCTGTAATCGAAGTATTTCATCCAGGTTCTATCAGGATCTGAAGAAATTCTATTGGCTGTCATCAAGAGGTGTGATCTTGAAAATAAGTAGACGTGTGAAAGGAGGTAATTATAATTATGGTGCGCAACATAATTATAAATGCATCACACACGTGGACTTGTGACCTTGATTAGCATAACATACAAAAATCAAATTTATGCCTATTCCCAAACAATATCACTATAACTTTCGACTAAATCTCGGGACAAGATTTCTGTAAGGGGTGGAGACTATAACAACTCAGAATTTTCATCAACCTATTTTACTATGATCACAATTATACGGGGAAATTTTCGCTTTATTACATTACTTGCATTGTCAATATCATCAGTATGTCCATGTAAACTTACATAACTAAAGTAGACGAGCTCACGCAACCTATCTATTCAATCCTGTTTCTATATGTCAAGCAAATATCATAAAATGTCAGTCAATGTCTTAATATCCTTATTAACAAAGTACATTTATTCCTATTAATGAACATTTCGAATGTTATATCAAAACGGGCTTTAAAACCGTTTACCGTATGCCTCTAAACCCTAAAATCCATGAAAGATTAACACTAAAGTAATGCACAAACTTACTAAAGCATATGTACAAGTAATATAACATCTCATTTGAAATATAAACTCCCTCCAAGTCAAAGTACAAGTCCTTAAAAGCTCAATATACAAGTCATTAAGCATGATCTCTAAAATAGCCGTTTTAAACCTCTTGTCATTCCAGTTTCTCACCCATCCACTCTTTTATGTGCAAGCTACTACACTTAATGTACAATGTGCAAACCCTAATTATTCTATTCATAAGCTTTCATACACATTTTTACACTCAAAACCCTAATTCAAAAGTCAGAAACCCTAACCCGAGCAAAATTAACATCAAGGACCCGTTTTCTTGGTTTAACCATCATAACCCCAAACCAACACTCAAATAAGTTGTAATAACTTAAATTACAACATTAAAATATAACCTATCATCATTTCATCATTTCAACACAATATTCAAGAATTAAACCCAAAAAAACCCTAATATAGTTTTAACCCTAAAACCTAAAACTAGGCCCTAGTTCAGAATCGGATCAGTCTATAAAACATAGGATCTGAGAAATATCAATAGGATCTGGATATTAAGTGAAAACACTAGGTTGTAGCCCTATGTCTTGTGATCATTTTTCCGGTGGAATCAACCCGATTCGACGTCGGATGAATTAGTTACAGCCGAAATGGCAAAGGTACACAAATTCTGCATACCTGTAGTAAATGGGCTTAGTATCCTAATATTTCTATAGTAATCCCCAAATATGTAAAACTAAAAGTTGTAGAGGACTCACATATCATAAGCAATTCTCTGTGGTTTTGAGCTTCAAGCGGAATTACGGTTGTAAATGTCCAACCATTGTACAAACTAGACGTTGGCTTTTCAAAATAGCCATGTATAAATCAAACCAAACACCCCTAAAACGTCTAGAACCACCTCCACCTTGCATTCTAACCTTCCTTACTCATCCCCTAGCCTCTACACATCACCCCCCCCTGTGTCCTCACCTGTTATCAAAGTTTTCTTGCCTCTAATGTTTGCTAACACTAATAAATAGAGCACATATACTTCATTCTAACTCATCCCCCACTTCTTCTTTCTATAACCCAATTGAGCAAACATTCTCTGCTCCATATGATCCTAGGGATCATATAAGAAGATCAAGCAAGTGAAACTTTGAAGATTTGAAGCCCCAGGAACAAGATACAAGGCATACAGTGGAATTACTACCAACCCCACCCTTCCACCCCCCCCACCCCCCCACCTACCCCACCCACCCCCACACGCCCCAGCACCCCCCCCAGCACCCCCACTACCACCCCACTCCCCCCTCCCGCCCCAACACCCCCCACACCCCACCGCCTCCACCACCCCCCTCCCCACCCCCCCAGTACACCATGCACCCAATACCCCCCCCCCCCCGGACCACCACCCCACTACCCCCCCCACACCGCGCCCACCCCCCACCTCACCCCACCCCCCCCCCACCCCCCCCTCCACACCCCCCACCCACGCACCTCCAACCGGACCCCCCACTACCCCACCCACCCACCCCCCCCCCCCCCCCCACCCACCCCACCCCCACCCCCTCCCCCCAGGCCCCCGCCCCACCACTGCCACCCACACTACCCGACCCACGCACAGCCCCGACCCCAGCCACTAACCCCAACCCCCCCACCCCCCACCCCCCCCCCCGCCCTCCACCCCAACAGCCCACCAAACCTCCCAGCTCACCTCTCTACGCACCCCGCAACATATACTACCCTCCATCCAACCTCCCACCACAACGCCACTACCCTACCCCACTGACCCCCCCCACCCCTACCCCCCCACCCTCCCGCACCACCGCCCCCCCCACCCCCACTACCCCCCCCCTCCCTACCCCCTCTACTACCCCCCTACCCCCATACCAATAACCCCCCCACCCCCTCAAACCCCCCCGCCACCCATCCCTCCCCCCCCCCCTTCCACTAACACTACCCCCCACTCACTCACCCCCACTAACCCCCACCCAACACACTACCCTCCCTACCCCCCCCCACCCCCATACTACTCCCCCATAACCCCCGACCCCCCACCAACGACTACCCCACCCCCCCACGCCGACCACCCACCCACCAACCCACCCTCCCCAACCCCCCCCCCAACTACCTACTACTCCCAACCCCCCCCCCCCATACTACCTCCCACCTACCCCGCCCCCCACCCCACCCACTACCACACTACACACCACCCCACCCCCCTCACTCAAACCCTACCAACCCCCCCCCCCAACCCCCACCCTACACACGCCCCCCCCCAACACCCCCCATACTTAACCCACCGCCCAACACCCTCCCCCTCCCCACCCCCGCCCCCCCACCCCCCCTCCTACACACCTCACCCCACCCCTACCCCCCCCCCCCCACTCGCCCCCCTACCTCCCCACTCCCACACCCCCTCGCACTACCACCCACACCCCACCCAACACGCACCCCCCCAGACTACTCCCTCCCCCCCACGCCCACACACTACACCCGCAACCATCGTCCCCACACCCCCACCCACCACTATCCCCTACCCCGCAACGCCCCCCCTCCCCCCACCTCTAACCCCCCCCCTACCCACACCCCACCCATCACACTCCCCACCGCCACCCTCCGCTGCACCACCCTACGCCCCCCCACTACCCACCCCCCCCCCCCCCCCAACCCACCCCCCCCTCCTACCCCACCGCCCCCCCCCCCCCCCTCCCACCCCACCCCCCCCCCTCCCACTACCTACCCCCACACCCCCCCAACCACCCCCCCCCATACCCCCCCACCCCCATACCAAACCCCCCATCCCACCTCTACCCGCCCAACCCCAACCACGCCACACCCCCCAACCCACACCCCCACCCCCCCCTCCCCACCAACAACCACACCACCCCCCACATCCCCACCCCCTCCCCCCCAACCCCCCCTCCCCTCCCACTCTACACACAACCACACCCCCCATCTCCCCAATAACTACTCCCTCATCCTCCCCACAACCCCCCCCCCCAACACCCCCCACCCACCCCCCCCACCACCCCCCACAACCCCCCACCACCACCCCCGCCCCTCCCAACAACCTCACCCACCCCCCTCCCGGCATCCCCACCACACCCCCACCCACTAACCCCACACCCCCCCCACCCCACCCCGCGCACTACCCCACCCCCCCCACACTACCCCTCACTACCCCCCCCACACCCCTCCCACCTTGCTCACAATCCCACCACCACACTACCCGACACCCCACCCCCACCCCAGGTACCTACCCCCCCCCCCCAACCCCCCCCCTCCACCCCACCAATCCACCGCCCCGCCCCCCCCCACTCCCCCACAACCCTCCCCCCCCACCCCCCCCTCCCCACACCTACGCACGCTACCCCCCCCTCCGTACCCCCCCCCCCACCACCCAACAACCCTACCCCCACCGAACCCCCCTCCTAGGCCCACCCACATCACCCCACTCCGCACCCCCCCCCCCATACTACCTGCCACCACCCCCACCCCCCCCCCGCCCCGCCCCCCCAACACCCCACCCCCCCACACCACCCAACGCATCCCCCCCCCCCCCCCCCCCTAACCACCCCCCCCCTCAACGCCCTCCGCACCCCTACCCAATCGCACCCCCCATCCACCCCCCCGACACCCCACCCACCCCACTACATCCCCCCCACGGTCACCCTCCACCTCCCATCCCCACGCACCCCAACCCCACTACCATGCCCCCCCCTCCGAACACCAACCAACCACACCGCCCACCCCACCACATCCCCCTACATCCCCGCCCCCCCCCCCCTACTGACACCACACCCACATACTACGCCTCCCGCTACCCCCCCCCCCCACTACCACCCGGCCCAATTACACCCTTACTACCCCGCCCACCACCCACACCCCCACCACCCCACTAACCCCCCATACCCCCCCCAAACTACACCCGATCCCAACACCAATACCCCCACCATCACGCCACACCACCACCTCCCCCCGCACCCCCCTCTCGCCCCCCTCCCC
Source organism: Tanacetum coccineum (assembly GCA_026074375.1). Lineage (NCBI taxonomy): Eukaryota > Viridiplantae > Streptophyta > Magnoliopsida > Asterales > Asteraceae > Tanacetum > Tanacetum coccineum. The sequence goes on from BQNB010084904.1 coordinate 19,522, forward strand.
CACTACCCCCACCCCCACCCCCCGGATACCCCACTACCCACCCCCCAACCACCCCCCCACCACCCGCACCCACCCCGCAATACCATACGCCTCCCCTACCCTACCGACCACCCCGCCCCCCCCAACCCCCCCCCCCCGACCCCCCAACCCTCCCCAACCCCCAACCCCCCATCCCCTACTACCTCACCCACTCTCCCCAAATAACCCCGCCCCCACCTACCCCCCCCCCCCCTCACCACTCGTACCACTACCCCCACACACACCCCACCCACAACACCCCACCCCCCTCATCCACCCACCCCCCCAACCCCCCCCCCCCTGTTCCGCGCCCTACTCCCCCCCCCCCCCCCTCCCCCCCCCCAACTACCACCAACCGCCCCCCCCCACTACACCCACCCCCCCCCCTATCCGCAACCTACCCCCCCCCCCCCAGCCCCCACCACCACCCCCCACCCATTACTACCAACCCCCACACCCCCCGCCCCCCCCACCCCCCACCCCCCCCCCACCCACCCCCCGCCCCCACAACCACCACCCCACTACACCCCCCACCACCACTACCCCCCTCCCCCCACCCCGCCACCCTTCCCCACCCCCCACCCCCCCCCCCCCCCCCCCCCCCACCCCCACCCGCCCCACTACCCCCCCAACCACAACCCACACTACGCCCACTTACCGCACCTACCCACACCACACAACCTCCCCCCCCCCCCCCCTACCCCCCCCCACATACCCATACCTCTACCAGACCATACCCCCTCCCACACCCCACCCCCTCACCAACCCCAACCCCTCACACCCCCCGCCTCAACCCCACACGCCCCCCTACCCCCCCCCACCACTACTAACACATCGCCCTTAGCCCCCCTACCAACCCATGAACACCCCTACCCCCTACACCCCCCCCCCACCCCCCCCCCCCCCCCCCACCACCCCCACCCCACAATACTACCCCAAACCTCCCACCCCTCCCACTACGACCCCTCACACTGACATCCCCACCACACCCCCAACCCCTCCCCTCCCACTACCCCCACCCCCCGCCCACCCCCCCCCCCCCCCCATTACCCTACCCCCCCCCACCACCCACCCACCCCCTCACCACCCCTACTACCCCCCCCCACCCCACCCTACAGCCAGCCCGTTACCACGCACCCCCCCCCCCCCACCACACCCACCCCCCACCCACCCCCCACCCTACACAACTACCCGCCCCCCCCCACAATACCCACCCCCCGCCCCCTCCCCCACCCACCGCCCAACCACACTACCCCCCCCTCCACCCTCCCCACCCCTGCCAGCCCCCTCCCATAACCCCCACCCCCGGCCCCCCCTACCCCACCCAAGCCACCCCCACTAGCCCCCCCTACCCCCCACTACCCCCCCCCCACCCCCACCCCCACCCCCCCGCCAACATACCTCCCCCTACACCCCCCCCCCCTTCCTACCCTCGCCCCTACTACCACACCACCCCCCCCCCACCCTAACCCCACAGACACCCCCCCCTCCCTCAGCCCCCCCACCCACCCCCACTACCACGCACCGACGAACCCCACCTACCCCCCCACAGCCATCCCCCCACCATCTCATAACTCACCCACAACCTCCCTACCCCCTTTCCCACTCCCCCTACCACACCAACGCCCTACCCACCCCCCACACCAACCACATAGCCATCCCGACACCCCCGCCACTAACCTCACCCTCCCACCACCCCCCCGCCCACGACCACCACCCACCCACCCACCCCCCTCCCCCAAACCCCAACCCCACCCCCCCCCCAAGCCCCAACCCTCCCCTCCCCGCCAACTACCCCCACCCACCACCTCTACCGCCAAAACACCCACTACCACCATTTTTGCTCCTTGAAGCTCAAACCCAGGTTTTGAATGTTCTACTTCTACTACTACACTCTTATAATGTTCATATGATCCTAAATATACTCTTGTTAAAGTTTCATAACTCAATTCATGTTCATTTTCCATTTTGATCCAAAACCGTACACCCGAAACCCTAATTTTATGTTTTTCTTAAAACTAAATGTTATAATGATTAAATATTGTTATAATCTATCCTAGCATGCTTAACTAATGTTAAAATAACCACTTTATTGATTAATGAAGAAATTTGATCTTAAAACCCACACGTTTACGTTTTGAAACCCTAATTTGACCCGTTTTGCTTCCTAGCTTAACGAATCGTTATTCTAAACTTTCGTTGCGTTAAATCTTCATATTTTAGTTTATTATAACTTATAAATGTCTATTGAAATGTTAAAATAAGCTTGCATGGCAATTTGGACATGTTTTGTAAATATTATCCATGCAAGGGGTATATATCGTAACTTTCTAAAACTTATAACTAAAGGGGCTGAAAATGTCATTTTATCAAAGTTATAACTATAAGGGTCTATTATGTCACTTTCCAAAGTACAAGGTTTACTTTGGGATAATCTTTTAAACTTGAAGGACCAAACTCGTAAAAGTGCAAACTCCAAGGGTATATTTTGCCACTTTTCAAACTCAAGAGTCTAAAATGTAACATTTTGAAAAAATATAAAAACATGTTTAAAACCTTACAAGACCATAACATCAATTAAACGCTTCACGTAAATCTAACATTTCCAGATATTGATTAAAAACGCTAAACCGATTAGATCATCATCACAATACTAGGGAGCTTCATATTAAGGAGTTTCATCTGGTATTACGTTCTGACATGAGTTTGTTTGGGAGTTACGATTTAAAGTCCCTAGCCTCCTCAAAAACGTTTACATGAAATGACTTCTGAATTATGAAATTGGCCGAACATGATATAATAATTCCAAACTCTTCAATCAAACTCATAACTCTTAAAACTAAAGTTCTAGAGTACAATCTTCCTAAGACTCAACATATTTACTCAGGTTGCGTGACGTGGCTGTTTACTATCATTTGCTATATCAACCTTCCCTGTTAAGATTGTGATAAGGGGTCGTGAGCTTTCATTTCATAATATTTAAACATCTACCTATCAGGTGACTTCATAGAGCCCTCGCTTTCAATCTTTTGAATGTTTGATAAACCCGCGAGGGGGTACATGCATTGTTACAAACTCTTTACATACTCATTTATATTATAACAATGTCTTACTTTTTGAAAAGGCTTAATGAATTCATACCCCCATATTTCAATCTTTATGAATACTTTAACTAAACCTGTCGATACCTGATAAAACCATGAATGCAATGTTTTCTAATGTATGCTACCCAGAAATATATTAATTAGCCTAAGTAGCTACCAGTGCCATTATTTACCTAACATGAATCATTCATTACTTGCATGCGAGTTGAAACGCGAATATTGTGAATAGAACTATTAGGCGTGACGGCTCCCCGTTTTATATACCCATAGCTTGAGGTAGCCAAACGCATTAATATTGTCCTAAATAGGTAACCTTGGCAAGTTTATCTTTTCCACGAGGACATCTGTCCCTAACCAAATAACCACTACAGTGATTTCCCTGTTAATGTTATTGATGTCATGAGCTTAATGCAATATAAAATGATCCAATGATGATTGACCCTAGCAATACCAGTATATCCACGAATAACTTGTATTCAACGATTACATTTCAAACCTATGAATTTCACTCAACCATAGTGTTGACCCTTTTTATGCATGTTTATCTCAGGTAATTGAGGCAACTTATCAGCATGGAGTGGCATGAGACATAGAAAGATGGCTAAAACTGTTATCATTCCACATTTTTATAGTTTCTAGATTTTTGACCTGCCCTTTGTAAAACTCAAATTTGAAATTAATGATAACAATCTTTTTGAATAAAACGCTCTTTTGGGTCGTTTTACTATTATTATGATGTTGTATCCATGAAGTAATTTACCCCCAGATATAGCTTCCGCTGCTTATATTGTAAAAATGGGGATGTACATTCAGCTTAGGTACTAGCTATGCTATTGGTGTACTTGTGTATTGTTGTAGCTGAGTAGAAGCTTTGTTTGAGGAAAATCTATATGGAACTTGTGTAAATATGCAGTGGATTATATACAACATGGATCTTAGAATGGAGGCAAGAGAGCTTCTAGTGATGAAATGGGATTTAAATACTGTAACATGTACTTTATACACTTTGCTAAGTTGCTGTAAATTTTTAATACTGTCCAGTTTATTGTGAGAATATGCAAGATGTTTTGGATTTATGTTTCTTTATGTTTGGAACAAACAATTGCAGGTTTTAAGAGCTTCACGGTATTTGATTTAATGAGGTTATGCAATATTGGTGAGAATGCTGGTGACTTTGTTAATACTGCTGATGTTTCACATGATTGGTTTACACCACATAACAAATGGTCATCAATTCACCATGTCTAACAGACAAGAAAGAATTGGCTATTCCAGGGCAAACGACAACTGGTAAAGAATTCTCAAATCCGTTGATGGCTGGTAGTTTGCCAAAAACTATAAGTACGAAAGTTAGTACTGCTAGCACAAACTTAGTATTGCTAGCCTCACAAACTTAGTATTGCTAGCCTAACTTAGTGCTGCTTACTGTTACTACTGTTAGAGGCATAACAAATTTTCATTAATTAATTATAACCGTTGAGATATTTCCGCCAACAACTTGCATATAGGGGTCTATGATTTGGAAAAGAAAAAATAAATTCTGAAATCTCTTTTCCATATAAAATTCTTCCTTATAAAGAATCACGCTATATATGTTGTCAATATCCAAAACCCTAACTGCTCTTTTTAATATCTCAATTAACTTTAAAAAACCTTCATACTCTCATTAACGATCTTAAACCCAGAATCTTTTTCATCAATCACTCACTAAAGGCTGATTGTGTAATTTTTCGACTCAACACAATATGCGTAGCCTATTTTGGAAAAGAGTGATAGAATGCAGAGTTTCCATCAGATAGTAGACTTTCCTCACTAACATGTTCAATCAACTATGCCTCACTATAAAGTCCATACCTACTATAAATGCATCTTATTACACAGTGTTGGAAAACACTGCTAACTTGTCAAAACAATCAATTCTGTTAAGCAAATATATGCTATTGTTGATGGCAAGGCTGTGGTTATATCAGAATCATTAGTGAGAAGTGATCTTCTCTTTAATGATGAGGATGGTGTAACTTGCCTCACAAATGATGAAAATTTGAAAAAACAATTGCATTGATGGGATATGAACCAACTTCAACAAACTTACTTGTCAAAAAAGGTTCATTCTCAATCCACATGGAAATTTCCTAATACAAACCATCCTTCCATTGCATAAGTTCAAAATACAACTGCTTTGGAATGAATTTTTTCAACTAATTTGGCTTCACCGTTATATGGTCTGGAAAAGGCAAAATTATATTTTTTTTCTTTCTAAATTAATATTTTGATGGTATGTTAAGGAAACTTGGATCAAAGAGTTTTTAATGTTCCAAGGATTTACAACTTTTTGAAATAATCAACTTAAAGATTTACACAGAACCATTATGATACATATGTGCTACACCAAATGCCCAAACTAAAAAGGTTTTCATTTCTCAATATGGCAAGGAAAAGTGTAAATTTTTCAGGAACACTACTCTCCACTCTTTGCCCCTTAGTGGTGCAAAACCAAGCATCCAAAGGGTGAATGTTCGAGCAATACACCTGAACCCCAACCCACAACCCTCTACCCCACAACAAATGGTCTCAGAACCTCAAAATGCATCACTTCAAATTGGAAACATCCCAACTGCCCACACCCAAACTAAAGCACATCAAACTACAGTATCTCAAATTGTTTTTCATGAAGCTCACAATGAGTAAATTCCTCCATCTCCAACTACTTATCAAAGAAAAAGAAAGACTTAAAAACATAGGAGAACCAAAAGGCCACTGAGTTACCTCAGACTAGTGTGCCTCTAGACCTTGGAGCAGATGAGGCTGTCCATAAGGAGGGGGTGACAGTGTGGAAAGGGCTATCACTACTGATGCTAGCTTAGTTGCAGCACAGGACAGTGATAACATAATTAGGACCCAGACCACGGCAATGCCTAATGTTGACATTCCTCAGGGAATGGATACAGGTGGCAGTCCCAGGCGCCAAGAAACCATGGGGGGTGCTCCTGCTCAGACTAGGTCTGAGAGAGTGCTTAAACAGCCCAATGAACCACCTCTCCCAGAAGGTCACACATCTGGAAGTGGGGAGGGCAGGATGGCACATACTTTTGAATTGATGGATATTGTACCACCTACACCCCATGATTCACCTCTCCCAGGAGGTTACACACCTGGAAGTGATAAGGGTAGATTGAAACTGGAAGAATTGATGGCTATGTGTACAAAATTGTCAAAACAGGTGCTTGACTTGGAGAAAGAGAAGGATGCTTAAGCTATAGATATCCTCAAACTAAAGAAAAGAGTCAAGAAATTAGAAAGACAGAGGAAGTCAAGCATCTCACACCCAAGAAGGAGGATATACAGGCAGATTGAGTCTTCTGATGATGATTTGGATGAGGAGGATGCATCCAAACAGGGGAGGAAAAGTGACAAGACAAAGCCAATGTTTAAAGATAGTGACTTTGATAGACTTGATGATGATATGGAAAATGTTGAAGGAGAGACAGTTTATGCTGCTACTTCTGGAGTTAGTACTGCAGGAGAATTGGTTAGTACTGCTAGACCAATTGTTAGTACTGCTGGGCCATCTACAAGTGTTGTTGGGACTTCAACAGGTATTTTAGAAGATGAGATGGTGACAATGGCTGACACATGGATAGCCATTAGACAAACAAGAATAAGACCATCTTATTTACCAAGACCAACTTTAGTGGTGATCACTGTTACTGAACAAGAACAAAGAAGACTAACAACACCACCACCATCACAAGCATCGGACACTAGAGACAAGGGTAAAGGTATAATGGTAGAGCCTGATCCTCCAGTGAAAATCAAGAGGAGTGATCAAGTTAATTTGCAACTTCAAACAGATGCAGAGTTGGCTCAGTTACTGCATCAAGAGGAATTGGCTCAAGTAGAAAGGAGACAAAGAGAAAGAGCAGCATAAGAAGAAGCCTTTATAGCTGCACTTTATGAAGAGTATGATACTATTCAAGCCAACATAGATGCTGATGCTTTATTTGCTGCAAGGCTCCAACAGGAAGAGAGAGAGAGAGAGCAGTTCACCATTGAAGAAAGAGCATATTTTTTGGTAGAAACAATAGCAGCACAAAGAAAGTTTAGAGCTGCTCAAAAGGCTGCAGAGATCCGAAGTAAACCACCCACCAAAACTCAGCTAAGGAACATGATGATTACATATCTGAAGAATATGGGTAAGTTTAATCATAATCAACTGAAAGGAAAAAGTTATGAGGAGCTCCAAAGATTGTATGAAAGGGAACAAAAGTAGATAAATGATTTTGTTCCTATGGACTCTAAAAAGGAAGAAACGAAATCTGTAGAGCCTGAGAGTGTAGGAAAGAAAGTCAAAAGAATAAAGAGAGTTGCAGATTCAGCACTTAAACAGAAATCTTCTAAGAAACAAAAGATGATTGGTATGTGCTTAATTACACATACCTTTTTCCATTAAAAACGAGCCTAAATGACCAAAAACAGACAAATACTGCCAAATATATGTTTGTTTTGCATTTGTATTGTGCAGGAAACGGATATCACACAAAAGGATGAAAAACAAAGCCAAAAACGACAAAACTGAGCACGAAATGGAAAAGTGTGAAAAGACAAAGTCAAATCGAAGCCAAAAAGTCAACCAAGTCAAGAAGTCAACAGTCAAAGTCAACCTTGACAAAGTCAAGTCAACTCCGAGAAGCTGAATCAGAAAAGAATATAACTTGAGGGACTGAAATTGCCAAATCCCAAAGTTGTATTACAAGAATAAAATGACAATGGCTGAAATTGCAATTTAAGTGAAATACAACTTTAGGGGGCATTCCTGCCAACCCCCTAAACTTGTATTATTCAAGGACTATTTTTGCAATACTTATATATGACTTGGAGGGCTTAACCTGCCAACTTTTCAAAGTTGTATCACAACAAGGATGAATTTTGCAAGATCAAATATAACTTTGAGGGGCCAGAGTTGCCAAACGGCCAAACCTTTCCCCTGTCACTCTATAACCTTATTTCCCGCCAATTTTAAACCCAAACCAAGTCACGGGTTTTTCTTCACCCTTATTAACCTGCAACCTAAATTACCCCATGGGTAATGACTTCACCCTCAACCCACTAACTCCCCCCAGCTATAAGATTGCCAACTTGGCAATCCTTCACCATTTTCAAGAGCTTTCGACGGCTGTGATGACTAGAAAAGAAGCACAAGTGATTTGGAGGGCCAAGATTGAGTTTGTCATTTGTCTCACACAACTAAAACACCATGGAAGTCTCTCACAAAGAAAACACAAGCTGCAAGTTCAAGAAATGAAGACTTCGGCTATAAATATAGCCTTTTGTAAGCCTTTAAGGCATCTTAGCTTATCTTAGTTTTATAGTAATTTTTATTAAGTCATTTTAGCATTTTATTCAGTTTATTTTACTGCCTTGTACTCTTTTTAAGAATTAATGAAAGTTTAAAGTTTATGAGTTAAAAAGTTAAGTTTTTAAATTCAAGTGCTTAAGTGTTTGATTTGTATTTAAAATGTGTTAAGAAGCTCTCACTTAAGCTTATTTATAAGTTTTTTTTCATTAAGTAAACTAAAAAAAGCTAATTAGTTAAGAAAAAAAATCAAAAAAATCCACCAAAAAAGTACCACAGCTTATAATTTTGGATGATAAGCCAGAAATGGATGGGCTTATGGACATTACTAGCTTGTTTTATACAAGCTAGAGCTTGTAGATTCTTTGTTTAACCCTGTTTTGAGCAAGGGTGTTGTAAGTTTCTCTTTTACTTATTTTTCTTATTTACTATAGATCTGCTTATAGTGCTTATTTGTTACCTATATTTGCTTATTTATGCTTTATCATGATGTTTAGTGCTTATCTTGCTTAGTTGTTAGTTTAAAAGCGATTTGTGCAAATCTCTTAGTTAGTACCGCTAGTTCTCTTTTGGGAATTTTTAAAGCTAGCGGTACTAACTCAAAGCTAGCGGTACTAACTCCAAGT
>BQNB010084905.1:9943-28621 GCA_026074375.1 Tanacetum coccineum
ACCCCTATATTATTGTTTTGTAATCTAGCTCCTTGCTAGTTTTTGTTTCTAATAATATCGCCGTTCCAAAAAAAAAAGAATTACATTATTTCGGAGTTTTTTATCGGATTAAATCTTAAGAGAAAAAAAATTGGACCAATCAGAGAGCTTGATTTTGCCACATAGGCAAAATTATGCGATCTGATTGGTCAATAAAAAGTCAAAATTAAATTAATTTGATCAAAATTTAAAAAATTTGGATGAAGAAATCTGATGGAGAAAAAAACACATAAAAATATATGTGTCAAATTTGTGAAAACAAAAAACTTGAAAAAAGATGAGTTAATTAATAAACCTTTAGTGGTTTAATTTTAAATAAATTATATGGAGTTAAGTGTAAATTTATAAATTTACAAATTTTATTATAACTTTAAAAAATAAACAAATAACCCTTAAACTTTATACTCCTATACTTTATATTCTAAAATACAACAAACGTAAAAAATTTCTTACTTCCAAACAAAGATTTAACATTATTTAATCACATCCCAAATTTACCCGAAGACTTTTTAGGGGATTTTTCATTATCGGCTTGAAATCATGTTGTACAACCAAATAGAAAAACACCGAAGTAAATAAATTATCGTAAATAAAGAAAAAGAGTTTTCTAGCTTGTTAATTATCAAATGATTACATCAAATATATGAAAGGAATAGACAAACATATTCCTTTATTCACAACCAATACAGAAACTAACAATACAACTAAAAGCTCTCAGACTTATACTATCTCTCGTAAATTTTTTTTAACATGAGTAGTTGATGATTTTTAGTAAAATTATCTCCTTTATGGCGCAAATATAATTGTTTGCATATCAAGTGAGAATTGAACATGAAAATTTTCACATTTTACGAATTTATCATTAGGTCACCATCTGATGGGTTTCAAAAATACATATAAGCCACAAATGAGTGGATAAAGCGTCACAAAAATGAGTGGATAAAGCGTTACAAAAATTATCAATCTTCTATATTTAATTTAATAAAAAATTATCAATCTTCTATATATATAAAATATAAAATATATATTAACATCGATTAGTTTCTAAATATAAAGCTTAAAATTAACATTTATATTTAGAAACTAATCAATGTTAATTTTATATTTTAAAACTAATCAATGTTAATCCACCGGTTAATTTTATATTTAGAAACTAATCAATGTTAATTTTATATTTGGAAACTAATCAATGTTAATTTTATATTTGGAAACTAATCAATGTTAATCCACCGGGTCAACTTGGTCTTCCACCGGGTCAAACCGTGTATATTTGGTACCCCCGCTGCATTGCGCGGGTAACCTTCTAGTGGCCATTAACGTTAATTGAACTTTCCATGACACTTGTATACAAGTCTATATATATTGCTGAATATTCACACAAATAATTGATTCCATGACTAGGTCAAACTTCATACACATATAAAGTGAAACCATAAACAACCTCCAGATACACAAATAGTTAATACTGCCATGGCTCGGTTGATTAGTCTTGATAGCGGCGAAAGAGGAGGAATTTTCAAGTTTGAAGGCTCACATATCGTGTTCATGTTATGCATGATTGTAGTCTCTATGTCTATTTTGTCAATGATCATCTTTGCTTGTGGTGATTCTAATGAACCTGGATCCCGTAAAAAACGTCGTCGACATGGAGGTGGAGGTGATGGTGATGATGGTGGAGGTGATGCTGGTTGAGGTGCTGGTTGTGGCGGAGGTCATGCTGGCGGAGGTGGAGGAGGTGGAGGAGGTGGCTTTTTATAGAAGAAGATTGAATATTTGCATGTTTATAGAAGTAGACATTGTATATCACTTATTAAGAAACTTTGTATTGTTTCGTTTCGGTTCTATATACTTTTTCTGTTTTTATATATATGTTAATGTTTTTAGTGAGCCAAACTTTTCGCAGAAGCAAGTTTAATAATATATCTATACTATCTATAAAGCATTTCACTACAAATCTTGAAAACTGAACACTGAAAACTTAAAATCTATTTATGGAATGGTTGAATGTCGACATATAATTGAACCGTGAAGAGTTAACATACATGGCTGGTTTAGTTATGAAGAGTTGACATATTTTCCAGGGAATGTGACATATTTATGGAATCTACCATATATGTTTGGTAATTTAAGAAGTGTTGAAAAATCAGTAAACCTTGAAATCTAATTCTGGCAAGTCTTCAATATGTTACTGGATAATATGGGAAACTATCAATCATATATTGTGAATGGAGAAGATTTGGGTGATTAGAGCTCTAATTCCTGAAAGGTCATTCTGTAATATTCTGTCACACCCAAATCACGCATAATGTCATTAATCATCATATTTCTTCACGTATAAAATGAGATCTCTTATTCACAAATCACCACACCATCACCACTTATAGCCTTTCAATTACAAAATTGGTTCTGGGTTCTCCTGCTATTGATTTGATCCCGGGAGTTGTTGTTTCGATCTCAAGAGTTCACTATCGTTATGATATGTGTTTTATAAGGCTTAATCACCTTTGCTAGACTCGGTATGTTCTTCCCCTTGTTGTCGATACATGCAGGTCAAGTGACGGGTTGAAACGGTTAATTTTGTGCACGTCGGGTTGGGTTGACTTGAGACATTTTCATCCAAGACATTTGCACTTTTTGTTTTTATGTAGAGTTAGTATGTCAAATATGATCATAAAAATTGCGTTCTGTTAATAATAAATTGGTTTTTAAAGTAACTTTTAGGAGTTTATATTCTTTTTTTTGCATTTGATATGTAGAGATAAAATTTGACATGAATGTATATAAATGGGAAGTAATCTGGTTTGTTGTGCAGGTAAAAAAGCTCCATTAAGAAGGCAAACTAAACTTAATGGTGGATAAAGCCCTACAAAGCGATTATGATCGGGTTGAGTTACAAGAAATGGTTATGGATTATACGGCGGCATTCGCGGTAACGGTCTTGGCCTCTCAACATGTTCCAAAAATTATGAGGTAGGCTTTATGGTTGCTTATTGAAAATGATATAAGACAAAAAAAACATGTTTTTGGTTGATTTTAGTTGCGTGTTATAATAAGCACTTTGAAATAAGTTGTTTTTAATATTTTTATTAGCAATTTAAGTTATTTGGGTGAATGTTTGGTTAGGCGTTGCATCTTTTGACCTGAGCTATCTTTGCACGAGCATGATGTTAAAGCAGCCAACATTCTGTTGGATGAAGATTTTGAGGCTGTTGTTGGTGATTTTGGGCTAGCAAAACCATTAGACCACAATGATTCTCATATTACTACAGCCGTACGTGGCACCGTGGGCCATATTGCACTGGAATATCTGTCTACTAGTCAATCATCTGAAAAAACCAATGTTTTTGGTTTTGGGATTTTGCTTCTGGAATTAATTACTGGTCAGAAAGCATTGGACTTTGGAAGGGCCACTAACCAAATGAAAGTAGGTGTCGATGTTAGGAGGGTGCGTCTGATCTTGGTTAGCTAATGAGTTTCGCCACAAAGTACAACAATATGCTCCAAAAAATTGTTATCAGTCATTTCATTTTTAATGTGAAACACCCGCTGCAGCAAACTCATAAGACATGAACTTTAACCTGCATTTTATATATTATGAGGTAACATCAAATGATAAAAAGGCCTTGGTAGCTTCCAATTGTAAGTAGGCCTTGATATGAAAAGGGTGTGTGAGCATGCAAGAAAGATGTTATGTTTCATTGCTTGCCTAACTTGGGCAACACCCTTAGTCTTTAATACTCTTTTCTAAGTGAATGCCAAACACCCCCTGCAAATACTTTAAGTTGTACATTTGTATGCTAAAAGCTAGCATTGGACCATAAAGCGGGGCTTGGTACAATGGAAATGGTGTTTCAATTTCAAAGAAAGGTGCTCGATTACTTACATGCTCATTTATGTAAGTGCTAATATTAAAGAGTAAATCAAATTCTGCAAGTACTAATATTTCACAAACACTGTCATGATGCTTTGACATTTATTGTTTAATATTGATTTTTTATATGCTCATATGTGTTGTGGTATATCAAAGATTCTAAATTAGATTATGCATTATTTGTTACAAAATGTTTTTACAGCATGGGTTAAAACAACATAAGAAAGCATTTTTTTTGCTAACGCTATGCTCATAAGGTATGTTTCAGATTTTGTTGTTCAAAAACGCTTATACAGAATGTCTCGCAGCGAAGCAAGGGCATCAAAACCTTTGTTAATTTTATATTTATGTACTTTTGTCATGTGTTTTTTTATTACCTTTTAGCCATTGATGCTTCAACCCAGAATATAAACTTGGCTTGACAAATGTCATGTATCGAAAATTTTTACGCGACGAGTAACGTGCATTGTTAGTTATTATCTCATAATTGATGTAATGTTTTATTTTTAGTTTCACTGAATGTTTTTATATGTTCTTTGATACATGTTAAGAATTTTTTCTTCCGTTCAATTATCGCATGTTACAACCGTTTGCAATTAGTTATTGATATTTTCACGTTCTATTTTGAACATTACACGAAAAACTTACTACAATATCTCATATCGTTAATTATCGGTCGCTAGGAATTTCCGCCGCTATGCGCGGGTACTCGCCTAGTTATATCTAAAGATTTAGTACTTAAATTTAATGTGCAAGTCTTTATAATTAATATAAATGTGCTCATATTTAGTGTCCTCTAGATATTCTACTAGAGGGATTCCAACCACCATGGGTTACACAACCCCTCATCTCCAAAAAATGCGAATCATCTTAGGGTTATAGAACTTGAAACATCTCCAAAGAATATATTTTTCCCCACCATTCTAGACACTTCTTATCCACGCATTTCACCCTCACAAACATACACACCGATATCAAACAAAAACATCTCACCACCATCACTGGTGGTTTTTGAGTTTGTTTCTTATATCTTTTTTCCCATGTTTTGAAGATTCTCATATCCATATATTTTTCGTGTTATAACATTTTTACTACTTTTTGTTAGCCTCAAAATATTGAGTCGAACAAGAAGTTCGTTCATTTGGAATATTAGGTCTCGGTCATTTATTTATGTAATGTTGTAATAGGCTAGAAGGGTAAACGGGCAACATAATCTAATCTTGTACTAGTTCCGGACTAAGGTCCATTGTAATCCCGAGCCCGGCCCAAGTCAAACACCATTCGGCCCAACAAAGCCCATGTGGAGTAAGTATAAATACCCCTCTTCAAGTGTGGAGAGGTTGTTGGTTCACTTTGTATTTTCACATAGTCAATTCAACCATCTCTTATTTTCTCCCTTTCTTTCTCTCTGTAACTTCTCTCTACATTTCTTCATTTTTCTTCTTATCTATTTTTCTTGGTATCCATGGTGAAGTGAAAGTGGTTTCGGGTTACCGACATTTTGTATCATTCGCCTCGGGTGGGTCTAGTGGATTCGTTGTGGTATTTTTGTGCTAAATGGTTCGGCTTATTGAGCTTATTAATATTGGGCTTATTTTTTTAACGTTCATTTTTTGTTAAAAAAACTTATTAGTTTCTTGCTTAAAAATTTAACTAGTTTTATCTTACACATCTTTGGGCTTACTGTTAATAAAAAAATCATTTGGGCTTATATTACTAATATACACAATAGGCGACTAATACGCAGTCGTTTTGACTGTGGACCCCTAGCTACAGTAACGGGCTGCCATTTTGGGCCAGCCCGATTTTAGTTTTTTTTTTTTTTATGGGTTCGGCATATTGAGCTTTATTTGAATAGTGTTCAGCTTTTTTTTATGACGTCATTTTTTTGTTAGACTGATTGTTATTACGTGTGTTTGCTTAAAAGAAGATGTGTAACTAGTTTTATCTTACACATTCTTTGGGTTCTTACTGTTAATAAAAAAAATCAGTTGGGTCTTTTATATGTGTTCTGAGTATATACACAATGGGTCATGGACTATATATGCAGTCGTTTTGACTGTGTGCCCCTAGCTACAGTGTAACGGCTGCCATTTTGTGGCCAGCCCGATGTTACGTTTTGTTTTTTTTTGATAATTTTTGTTTTTTTTTTTAATTTGTAGGATCAAATAGTAGGAGGAAAAAAATATTACGCAAAAGTTCTGATTTATTCAGATAAACTAAAATACGAGCGTGAAATCATCTTTCGATACCTTAATAACTTTAAAATGATCGATATGGTCACAAATGTATGAATTCATTTATATTAAAAAAAGAAAACACGCATATAGCAGAAAAAAAAACAGAACACGTTGTAATGCTATTTGAGGTCCTATGACATGATGCTCATATAAAAAATATTATTGTACTATAAAAGAACAAATTTGTGTGGACAAAAGACTAAGCCTAAACAATGTTGGCATAAAATGTGGCCCTAAGAGAAGTAGAAAATAAAAAGAGACTGTAGCAAATTGCACCAAATTTAGCCTGAAATTATGGCCCTAAAGTAATAAAAAATATCGTGTAATACGGTTTGCCCTCACCTTTTGTGAACTATTTTATCTCCGATTTTCTTTACACGAAAAATCCCGTAAAAAAATTGAACAGAAAAAATACGTGTCAGTTTTGTTTTTGTGTCACAACTTTTTTTACATTCTTCGTCCCAAATAAAAAGATATCGATGACCGTTGCCAAATAAAAGAAAATATTCGGAAAAATACCCGTCTCAACGCAAAAAAAATATTCGCCCTCGTAATGCGCTACAAAAAAAGCGAAAATATCCAGGAAAAAATTAGCGCCAAAAAAAACCTACCAAAATATGTATAGCCCACCTAAAATCGCGCGCTCCAAAAGTAAAATATATACGCAAATATAAACGTAGAGCCCTCCGTTTATACTATTTAGAATGAGAGTTTTGCGCGTTAGTACAAGTATGTAATTCTTACTAAAAATTTTTTTGTCCTCTAAACGAGTCCCAAAAAAGAAAATATTCGGGAAAAGTATTTACGCCGTCCCAACGCAAATTTTTTTTCCGCCGAGAATCATACAAAAAAAAGAAAATATCTGTAAAATTAGCCTTGCATAGAACGCGAGTCGGCAAAAAAGCCCCCGAAAAGTGAAAATAAAGATTAGCCCCCGCGCAAACGCGATTAAAAAAAATCATTTGGGCTTATATTTATAACACTAATATTATTTGGTAATCAGGGTGCGTTTTGGTTTGTTAAGTAAAATGACACCACGTCTTTTTTTTTCTTCTTAACAAACGTTTGTTTTTTTGTTTTCTTTCTTTTATAAGCTTCGTTTCCACAAAAAGTCAAGCAGCTTATTGTGTATCATTTTCGTGGCTTATTTTTTTATTTTTATTTTTGTCTTTGTGAGCTTATTTGGTCGCCTCTGTCCGTGGCTTATTTTTGCTTAAAACATCTTTTTATAGCTTATTTTGAGCCTATTTGGTCACGACTTACAAGGTTTTTTTGTTTTTTTGTTTTTTAGCTTACTTTTCAAGCTTATTATTTTCGTGGCTTATTGAGGTTGGCTTATTCGGTTGTGGTACTCGGTGAAGAAAAGACAAAGGACAAGGACCACACGAAATAGACGTTGTATGTTTTGGAGTCTTGTGTTAACCGAACTACTTGAACCGATCTACTCATTATCATTGTTAACCGAACTACTGTTTTTGTGTGTTCACCGAACTACAGTTTTTTGTGTGTTAACCGAACTACTTGAACCGATCTACTCATTGCAGAGGAACCGATCTACTTGTTTCTTAGAGGAACCGATCTACTTGTTTCTTTTACAACCGAACAACTTTGATAACCGATCAACCAAAACCTTTGTGAACCGAACAACTCATTTTTCTTAATGAACCGAACAACTAGAATTCTTTGAATACCGAACAACTCGAATCCTTGTGGTACCGAACAACTTTGACAACCGAACAACTTTGTGTACCGAACAACTCGAATCCTTGTGGTACCGAACAACTAGAATCACTTAAGGAACCGAACTTCTAAGAAGCATTAGGAACCGATTTAACAAGTTTACGAACACAAAATCTCACGTTTTTAAGTCATTTCGGGTTTTTCGGTTTCGAGTGACATTTAACTACGGGACTTCTTTCATATACCATTGCGATCGTCAACTCGTTTCGATCATCGTGGTATATTCATTTTTCACCGACGACAATCGTACGAGTCCGCGAGCTTAAAAACATAATCGTTGCTTTTTTATAAAATTTCATAACGAGAAAGAAGACGTTAAGGAGGGAAGAATTTTAATTAATTAATGAAACTTTTGGCGAGTTGTCCCATGCAGTCCCTCAACTCTAACACAATTTCAAAGCTTGTCCTTTGTTTGTTTTATAACCCTTATTGTTAAAACACCGTTAGTCCTTATTTGAGTTTGATTTATCCGTTAATTATTTTCAAGCTCAAAAATTCTGGTGCAACGGGTAATAGTTTTAAGCTCAAGTTCTTTGATTACAACAACGATTTAAACAACAACAATTAATTATTCATTCATGGTTTTTTCTTGATTTAGTAAAATCCTGTAAAAGTCGATTCTTTTTACGGTTTAAGTCATAGATTTGTAAAATTCCGTGAACGTTAATTGATTTCAATCCACAACAACAATCACTTTACCTACTTAAGATCCTACAAATCATTTTCACTTCACAATTCACGGTAAAATAGAAACGAAAGATACTTTATCTTCGTGTTCGGATTTAGATGAACAAGAGATACAACAACTGCAAAAGCAAGCAAAGATTTTGAAAGAGAACTCCCTGAACAAATTGAATGCACTCAAGACAACAATTCAACATCTCTCAAGTTCCAACTCCTCAATGTACTACGAGTTTAGAGAGGCTTTTCACCGACTCTTTAATGCCGACGTCGAAACTTTTAAGGATGTGTTATCTCGAAACATGCAGAATTTAGAAAAGCAACTCAACAAAGAAACACTTCACGAGAAGGATTCCAATTCTGGTCTAAGTATGATCAAAGTGCAGTTTGACAATTTCATACATTCAAGAGTGTTAGAGCTTTCCAATTCTAATTCACAAGCTCTGGAAATAACACAAGACTTCAAAGCTTACACTAACATGGAAGCTCAAACCTTTAAGGAAACAATAATACAAAACATAGACTTCATTGAGCAATGTATTGTTGAAAGAGCACGTCATGAACAAGAGATACACAATAGGTTGAAAAGGTTGAATGAAAGAAAGTTGCAAATTCAAGAGTGCATGGTTCAAAAGGTTAAAGCATCGGATGCTAGTTCGGGAGAAAAAGACTGCAGTAGGATTGTATCAGACAATGGGAATGATCAAGGTTTAGAGAATCATAGCAACACATCTGGAGATACAAGCAACATGTCAAGGAATGAATGCAATGACAAAAGCACTTCTGGGGATGATACGGACATCAGACCTTCCTATGACACAGGACCAATGGTTGAGGTACCATATACTACTGAATATAATGTGTTTGCTGTTGACACACAACATTTTGAGCAATCTGAATGCACTATTAACACATGCGTAGTGGAAAGGGTTGATAGTAATGTCATTCCCGATTCTTAATACAATTGCACTAGATGGGTTAGAACACATTTAGACAACAAAAACATTACTCAAATGGAAATTTAGAACATTGATCCAATAAGTAGTTTTAAACATTTAGAAACTAGCAGATTTAGTTTTATGATAAAACTAACTTCAAAACTTTTCCAAACTTATTAAAAACTTATTAAAACTAACCTTAAGACTGATTAAAAGCTTAATGAAATTGGTTTAATGACCAATAAGTGGTCAAACAACACTAATTAAGGTTAGTGTTGCTTATCCCAAACACTCCTTTAAAATCTGTTTTCCAAATTTAAGCTTAAAACAGATTTTGAAAATCATTAAAAATGCAAAACAGATTGATATTAAGGATTATAAAAGACAAATAAGCAATTATGACTGAAAATTAAGCACTTATTAATAAGCTAATACCAAAAGCAGTTTTAACTAAATAATAATAAGCAGTTTTATATCAAATCTATACTAAACTATATTTAAGCTATAAACTATACTAAATAAGCATACACAAGCAATATTAAGCAGAAATAAGCACCAAATAAGCAGTAATAAGTAGTGAAAATAAGCAAATAATAAAATAAGCTAAAAAGTAAAAAGTAAACTTACAAAAGCCTTTGCTCAAAACAAAGCTATCAACATGCTCACAGAGCTTATCTACAAGCTCTAGCTTGTTTAAAAACAAGCTAGTGGGTCTTATAAGCCCTTCCAAATCCGGCTTATCTTCCACAAATAAGCTGAGGTATTTTAGAGGTGAATTTTGAGTGAAATAAGAGAAAGACTTAAACAGTTTAGCTATAAAGAACTAAATTGATTTAAGACACAGCTTGTGAGATATGATGTTCAAATTTTAATACATGCAATAATATCCAAAGTATAGAAAATTCCAAAACTACCCTTGAGGACAAAGGTAGTAGGAAAAATCTTACAAAAATACTACACGTTTAACCGGTAAGTATTTACCGGGTCGTTTTCTCAAAGACTTATGAAATTGAGACCTCGTTTGTTATTTGGACAATGACTTGAATTGGTTCACAGATGATTGATTTCTAAATTCCTAAGAGCAAATAAAGGCATGATTTAAGCTAACTACGAAAAACGTTAACGGGATTAAGAAAACGCTACAAATAAGCAATTGAACTAATTTAAATCCTAAATGATTTTCTAAACTTTTTCTAATCCTAAATGACTATTTAAAAGTAAAAAACTAAGGAAATTCTACCCCGAGAGTGATTTAAGCTTAAAAACGAAGAAAACGAGAACGGGGATCGAATCTCGTTCTTTAAAAAGTAAACTTTCAAAATATTAACCCTACGGAAGTAAACTTCAACCTAAGACTAGAATATGATAAAAGAAAATTTTATAAAAAAAGAAAATTATTTTTTTGATTATTTTTCTATTTTTTATGATTTTTTAAAGTTTTTAACTAAATTAATTCACGAAAAATATAAAACTTTAAGCTAAAAATAGCTTATGATAAGCAGGTTGCAGGAAAAATAAGAAATCCTAAAGTGTTAAACTAAATAAGCCGAAAAAATTCAAATAAGCAATCGAATTGCTTATTATACAAAAAACTCAAAAAAGGGTTAAAATGTTTGATTGTGCAAACCTGGACGTAAAAGTCCCAAGGTCACGTTGGTGAGGGGTGTGTGTGTTTAGGCTTATAAAAGGGTTGAGGCTAAGTTGAGGTCGGGGGTTCGAGTCTTGCTCACCCCCGACTTCTTTGGTTTCCCTTTTTTTATTTTTGCAAAATCCTAAAAAGCAAAGTTGTAAAACAGCTTATAATAAGCTATTTTTATGAAAACAACTTTTCTAAAAGTCACTAATAAGCTAGAAACAGCTTAAAATCAGACAAACTACACTTAGCCATTTTTTTACTTTTAAACAAAACTAAATATGCTAGAAATTAAGATAAGCTAAAACTAGACTTAATAAGCTATAAGCAACTATGACTACCCTAATAAGCTGAAAATAAGTAACGTACTAAAAGCAATAAGCTTAGAAATCAAATAAGCACTTAAAGAGAAACTTGCACCAAACAGACAAAAAGGCACCTTTTAAGCTTAATTATAAGCTCACAAACAGATCCTTATGACTAAAAGCCCTATACTACCTTAAACCTTGACCAAAAAACTATTTGAAAAAGCAAACAAAAGACATTTTGAAACTCAATTAAGCAGAGAAAAAGCTCAATGAAAAAGTTACTTAGGCTATATTTGATATTTTTGGTTTTTTTATGAAAAGCTAGAATAAGCTGAATCTTGGACTAAATAAGCTATAAACTACTTATTACTAACCTAATAAGCTAACCTGAGCTAAAAATGAGCACAAAGAATAAGCCATAAGCTAAAGATTTCGAATAAGCTCTTAGTGAAAAACTGAAAACCAAACAAACAACTTAGCTACTTTGGGCTTATTTTCAACTATGCAAACAGATCCTTATAGCAATCTAACTTATACCTACTTAAACTATGACCTTTAAGCTTCTAAAATCAACTTTTGAAAACTATTTTGAAACTTAAATGCTTAATGAAAAAGCTCCTTTTAAACTGCTTAAATACTCAGTACATGCTGAGTAAATTTGTAGATTTTCAAAAGATAGGTTGCAAATTTTGAGCTTAAAAACAGATGATCAAATGAACTTTTAAAGGTAAAATAAGCTAAATCAGATTGACAATGACCTAAAATCTACTAGTATACTAAAAATTATAAGCTAAATCCTATTTTAACTAACTGAATTTTCATCTTAAAAATGGCAGTTTTGCCTTTTTAGACTGCTGATGCATTTGACAATTGTATAACCAAAACTTAAAACTATTTATTGCAAGATATAGATCTTTGTTCCTACACTCTTTAAACACTAGACAAAATGCAAAAATGATTAACTACACCACTTAGAACAAGTTTAATCTTAGAATGCTAATGAAACTGACTAATGCTAACAAATTTAAACTAGCTACTCTTAATCCTATAGAAAACTAGATTTAACTTATCAAATTCTTAAATCCTGCTCTTATAAGCCTCAAAATGAAGTTTCAATTTAAACTTAAAGGACCTAGTGGTGTCTAGCAGTACTAACTCAAGTTAGTACTGCTTGACCCAAACACCCCTTTAAGTTGCTGAAATCCATATTTAGCTTATAAAATTAAGATTTAAAGCACAAGTTTCAACTACCAGATACTAGACAGCTTATAACCAACATAATGAACAATTATTAATAAGCAAATAAGCAGAGACAATAAGCAAACTAAGCTATGCTAATATTTTTGGTTTTTTAACTGTTTTTAAACTAATATAAGCAGATTAAGATTTAAGCTACTTATCTAAACTAAATAAACATCAAACAAAGATAATAAGCAAGCTTAAGCTAAATTTAACATCAATAAGCTACTAACAAACAGATTAAGCAATTATGCATATTTTAACTAAAATTATGAAGAGACAGATAAGTGAAAATAAAGGAAAAGGAGATGGTACCTCACACCTCAGCTAAACAGAGGTGAGTGCTCTTAATAGAGTTTATATAAACAGCTTAAGCTTATAGCTTAAGCTTATTCCCAAATACCTATTCTAAACCTAATTCCTGACCTTCAGGAACTATTACCACTTGAATTCTATAAGCAGCCATCCAATTCCATTAGAATTCAAGTAATTGAGAGCTTTTAGTAGCTTAAAGACAATAAGAGCTTATGAAACAGTAAAGCTTATTTAGATCATTTTTAGCATAAAAGTAAACTTATTAAAAGACAGATTGCATAATAAGAACAATTAAACTTTCATTACTAGAAAACTGAATTACAAAGTTGAAAGTGAAAAGTTACATGAAATGAAAATACGAATAAGCTAAAGTGACATAAGCTAAAATTTATTTAAAAACTACTAAAAGCTAAAAACTATTCCCCTTGATGTGAGTGAGAAGGTCTTGTATTTATAGGCTTGAGAGAAGCTTCTAGGTCTTGGATACACGCTCCCCTCTGCTTTTCATCACCCTTCATTCATTGCCAATCATTGGATCCTTCATTTTGGCTGTTAGATCAATTTCTATCACACGGATTGCCAAGCTGACAATCCCATAAGTTGGGAGAGTGTGCTTCTTTTGGCTTGTTTTTAGTGAAAAATCCCATCAAAGGTGTGTTTATTCGCCTCCAACGTGTCATTCTCCTTGTTAGTTCTAGCCAATGAGAGCCTTTTGGTGACGTTTTGATGCTGAGCTGTAAGCTTGGTACTCGAATCTTTGTTTCACGTCATTAATTGAATTTTACTCTTTGTTTTTGATGCAGGGTTAATTAAAGAAGACTGTGAATAGTAAAAACAAATTTTCGCGCCTTTTTTACCCTATACTCGTTTGAGTTTGACCGAGTGAAATGGGTGTTTGACTTGGGCTCGGGTATAAAAAAGAAATGGGCCACAGGTTTATATGGGCTCGGTGAAAGGGTTTTAAGGGATTTGTTATAAAGAGATAACGACCGTTAGTCTTTATATTAAAAAGACTAACGGTGTTAAGGTTTTAAGGACTTATTGTGAATTTGGTTTAACATTAAGGCTCATTTGGGCATTTTAAGGGTTTTGTCTTTTTGTGGGTTGACCAAAGGTTGACCAAGGTTGACTTTGTTGACCTTTTGCTAGAAACTTTCGGCTTTTGTGCACTCTATCCATTCCCGTGTTCGTGTTTGTTCGATTTTGACCATTTTCTTATGATTTTTGCATTATCCGTACCTACACATTCACAAACAACAAAATACACAAATACAAGCATATTTTTGCACATTTTGATCATTTAAAGGCCATTTTTTGTATAAAAAAGATATGTGATTCCTTACATATCAAAATTCCCCAAACTAAGTGATTGTCGTGTTCTCACGCAATATTATATGCTCTAAAACTAAATACCTCAAAACCTCCCTAAACTAATCTTTGAAAAGTAGCAAAGACTTTTGTGGGGAGAGTTAAAAAATCACAAGCTTTAAAACACCCTATTTTCCCATTTTTCAAAACTTTTTCTATTTTTATGATTTTTCTAATTTACAACTTACAACTTATTCATGTGAGACATAATGTATCGCTTTCATTATTCATTGATAAATTTTAGGATCACGGAACAAAAAGCACAAAAAGTGTCCAAATGGATAAATTCATCGTCCCCGACTTTCACCTCTCCAAGCCAAGCTTAAAAACAAGATCATTGCAAAATACAAGTTATGATGCTAACACTACTCATAAAAGCTAATTGTGTACTTTTCCTCCCTTATTCCTAATTTCCTCTAAGGATTTTATTATTATTGGTGACAAATAATCTATGTCCTTATTAATAAAGTAAATCCGGTATTAATAGCTTGAAATCCTTTCCTAAAGAGACGATGTGGTGAGAATAAGGTCCATATTAAGGTTCTAATTTCGCATGATTTAGGGGTTATCCTTTTTATTTCATCCGCAACAACTCAACTACGAGTCCAGAGACGGAGGCTTTATTTAGATAACCCCGGAGTTGAAATTTGGCTTTATTCTTCTTATTATTACAACATTATTAAACCTTGGTCCTTTAGAAGGCTGCAACATCGGTTGTGAGCCGGCAAGATGCAACAAACATATTTCGACCTCGGTAATTTCCTCGACCTTTTAGAAGGCTGCAACATCGGTTGTGAGCCGGCAAGATGCAACAAACTTTTATCAGTCTCGGATTATTATAACTATGTGCCTTATTTAGAAGACTACCACATCGGTTGTGAGCCGGCAAGAGGTAGTAAACTTTTATCAGCCCACAGTTTTTATTATTATTTTTATTACCTCTACCCTTTAAACGACTGTCACATCGGTATGCGAGCCGACCATGATCCAGAAGTCTTATTTCGGCTTTGGTTTATTTCATAATTATTATTATTATAGCCAAATTTCAAGTCCTGTGGTCTTTTAACAACTGCCACATCGGTATGCGAGCCGACCATGGTCCAGGAGTCTATTTCCCCACAACACTGACAAAACCTTGATATGTACCTTACTTTCACCAGAAGGAATCTCTACGAAGTGATCTAAGCTAAGAATTGCAAAAACCAAAGAAACTTTATTCATTTAAACAATTATATATAAAGGTGAAACAAGCTAATGGGAGAAAAAGCCACAATTAACACTTATGAGCCTTAAAGAAATCTAACTATTCTATGTTTAGCATCAAAACTTATACTCTACTCTATCATCTCTTGTTCTCCACAATCTAAAATTTCTAATAAAGAAACTCGTGAATACTTAGCCTAACAAATTAAGATTGGCACTTTAACAAGTCACATTGACTGGCAACAATCTCAATTCTAATAAATCGATCTTCGTATATTTAAAATCAATTATGGGAACTTGCAAAGTCTTGACTTTTTTAAGCTAGACTTGCGTTTTATAGCTCTTTGTATAAAAGATTAGCAAAATTAATCTATTTATAGTTAAGGAGAAAAGCTAAGATATAAAACCGGTCGGGTCAAAATTTACTTTTCATTCTCACCAACGGAAAACCTACATTCGTGTCAACTATTTTTTTTCAACTTTTTTTTAATAAAATGAACAATAAACTAGATATTAAGACTTAAAAATTTAAATTTTTTTGTGAGAAAACAGGGTACGTGAGAACAACGGGAAAAAGTAGGTAAGATCATATCAAAGATATACTACCCCATACTAAAATTAAACATTGTCCTTAATGTTTCCTAGCCTAAGACTTAAAAACCCCATACTAGAACTCAAAAAGTCGAATGCATAATCCAAGCATGAAGAAAGCATCACAAAAATCTCAAGCCGTTTATCAAGTATGCTAAAAGATAAATGTTAGTCGATAATAATCTTAGGATATCGGATTTCCCCAAACTAATGGCAAGCAAAGGATAGGAAGCTCGAGTGGACCGGGACAAAACACCGAACACGAGAGTCTTCAGAAAATTTTGGGTCAATCCTACAAAAAATCACAAGCACAAACAACAAGAATCGGAAGAGTACAAGCCTCCTCACATCACAATAGAAATAAGAAAGAAGATAGAAAGATAAGCATGGGGTGCCTCCCACGAAGCGCTTTGTTTTTGGTAACCGAGTCACATAGCTTGACTCGATCCCCGAATCCATGTCACTTGGGAGAAAAGTGTGGAGTATCCCTGACTACCTTGGGTGGTAACGCCCCCTCCAATAATGCTTCTACACGATGAACCATTCACCTTAAGTTTGGACCAATCGGGTTGACACGATAAACTCGAGTGCTGGTCCGTACGGAAAAACTTTGGGATGGCGAAAGGTGCCTGTGCACCACGAGATGTTATTAAGCTTTACCCGAGAATATTATATTAGGACGAGAGTTCACAAGAGTAAAGATACACGTCCGTGAATCACCCATACACTTCGCCGAAAAATTCTCGGTCGTCTGTCTTAGGATTCTTTGAGTCGTGGGAAGCGCATATCATCAACACCCTACATGTCTTTATCACACTTAAAATTCCTCGTAAAGCCATACGATCACAGAAGCTTCATTTACGTTCCATTAATGAAGCTTCCGTGAGTTGATACACCCCGCGGTTTTAAGCATCGAAATTAGCATGTCTCAAAGCCCAATAATCTTTATGCTTACTAACTCGAAGTGATAAAATGCTAATTGCTATATTTCAAATACCCGGGATATTTCGCCAACTTACGAAGCCAAATAATGCCCAAAAGATAAGACAAAATGTGTGCTTTTGTGTCTATTGTGCAGGATTTAATATGTAAAGACAAAAGGAAGCAAAAACGACCAAAAACCGACAAGAAACGGAGAAGACAAGACAAGAGTGAAGAATGAAAGCCAATATCAAAGCCGAATCAGCCCGACATAAGAAAAGAAATTCAATGAAGCTCAAATTGAAGTGCCAAGGACCAATGTTGACAAGTTTCAAGATTACAAGGGCTTATTTGGAAGTTTCTAAGTTCAAGGGACCAAAGTTGTCAAAGTGAGAAAGTTTGTTTATAAAGGGAAAAAAGGAAATAGAAACTACAAGGACCGGATCTGTCAATTTTCAAACTACTTTAACACTACAATTGTGAAATGAAACACAAGGACCACTTTTGCAAATACTTCAAAGATTCAAACACAAGGGCGCGGGTCAAACTTTCCCTAACCGCCTCCAACGAATTTTCCCGCCAAAAACGAAATAAACCCAACCCACTCTAAATCCTTTCCCGTTTCTTCCCAAGCTTATTTTACCTCGTATTTAACCCAATTCCACATCATTTCGAACACGTGTCAGCATTCTATTGGCCCGAACACCTCACAATTTGGATCCAACGGCTTAGATTCAAGATTAAAAAGATCAATGGTTTGGATTAATTGAAGCTCTCATCACTCTCTTCACTTTCAACTATAAATAAAGGCTTAAACATTCAGTGTTAGTTTTTTTTTAGAGTTTAGTTAAATTTTTGTAATTTTTCTCTTTTAAAATTTGCATTTACTGTTCATCGAATTAAGCTTCTTAATTTCTTCAAATTAGTTGTAATATCTGTTTCTTCACTTGTACTCTTTGTTTTTAAAGCAATAAACCAGTTCAGTTGTGTTTTGTTCTCAAATTCTCATGTTTTAAGCTGATTTTTAACAATAAGCTTGTAATAAGCTACATATAGCTTATTAAGCTTAAAAGCTTAAAGGTTTAGAGGCTAGGAGCCATATAGGTTTATGTTTTAAGGCCACTCACTTAGAAAGAGTGACCTATAGTTCTGAGACTACACATTACAGGTTTCCTTATTTCTATTTTCATTTTAGCTTAAATTTAGCTTAAACAAGTAGCTTATTTCTTTATCTTACTTGTGTGCTTAAACCTGTTTAAAATAGTTTAGATATTCAAATATTTTAGTTAATTGTAGCTAGAATCATTAAGCTTTCATTTCCTTAGATTCTGTCTTATTAGTAATAGGCTAGCTGACAAAGTAGCTTATTCTTTTTAATAAGCTGTAGGTTTAATAGTTAAAGTAGCTTAAATAGGTTAGTATAAGTAAGAGTAGCTATAAGGTTTTAGCATTTGAGCTTTTAAAATAGATTTTAAGTAAACTATAGTTTAGACAAGTCTTATTAGGGAGTGTTTGGGTTAAGCTGTTTTTGGACCTTTAGAGTCAACAAGTTCCTGTCAAAACATTCTAAATAGTTGTGTTTAGTCATATT